>APFE031320228.1:13296-40164 GCA_000404065.3 Pinus taeda | reverse complement strand
TCTCAATGATTTGTTGTTAATGAATTGTTTCATATACTCCTTGGTCTATATGTTGAATATGTTTTGTTTTATGAGATATTCAGGTGTTATGTAATCGTTTGATCGTTAATGTATGCAGGTTTCGAAGTGAAGGAGGAGCTCATCTGGATCGATGAGGCTAGACTACTACAACAGCGTTGGACTTCAGGTAGGATCGAAAACACTTGGTTTCTCGTATGATAATGCATGTTTAGAGAAGGATTGCTCTTAATTGTCTTGTTTGTCACTAGAAAGTCTTAGGATTCTAGGGAGGTTAGATTCGTCCGCAAAAATAACTCTTTCCGCATGACAGTAGCTACATTTCAGTTTTTCTTATAGCTGACCATCCCTAATCTGGATGCAAAGTCTAACAGGATGCTTGTTCAAGGAAATCACACGAAGGGAAAAGTCACACACTTAGGAGGTGGAGTCCATTTTCCACGTCACTTATCTAATTCATATGGCAATAAGAACCGCATCGACTGCCTTACTCCTCTAGGCTCATTCATAGGGTTTGAACCCAAGGGTTAATCTAGTTCATTGTTTCCTTTTTGATCTACTTTTGCTCCTTGCTCTTTCTATGCCTAAATTTATTACTATCTCCCTCCATTGCTACTTAGCAACCAATCTCCTTCTCTATAGGCTACTTGAGAGAGTACCTTTATCCATCATTCAACATAGAATTCCTTCCCCTTACTCGCTAATGGCTTGATGCCCTTTTCTTCTCTTCCCCTACTCCTTTCTTTCACGCTATGTTTTTATGTTTATTCTATTTCCTTCCATCCAATCACATCCTTTCATCTGTCAAGTGGTGGTTTAGTCCATTGCGCCACCTCCTCTCTCTTCATGTGATGGTGTTGTCTCCAATTCTCCACTCTTTCTTCCCAGTATTTCATTCAATTTGTATTGATCCATAAGGGGGAACATGGATTGAAGCAACCTTCCTGATGCTTCTTACTCCACAACTTTTAATACTTGTTATCATAAGTTGGCGATTGACCAGGGAAACATTATAGAGGCTAAATGTTGTTATAACAGGTCTACCAAACCACAACATCATTGATAATCAATAGGCATGCCACAAGAAACCAATAATAATGCAACAAGAAACCCCCTAAAAACCTTAGATCTATGTGTCCCTCCGTTCAGGCTAACCAATTAAAATTCACATTTAATTTATTTTACATTTTTTGGGGAAATGAGGAAACCCATAGCTTGAGGCAAGGGTTTATAGTCGAAAGTTGTAGTCCTTGAATAAGATCAAGACCTGAAAAACTACCAAAAATAGAAAATTGTGCTACAATTAAGGAAACTGAAAGAAACAATAGTGGGAGTCCAAGTGGAATAGGTGGGTTGCCACCAATATCCACCTAAATCAAGCTCCAGAAACAATTCCAAATTTGGCCAAAATTTTAAGTCTTTTGTTAGAGGAAGTACTTCCTATTGTTGTGAAAAGGGAGACCATTGAGGTCTCAACTTGGAATGCTTCCAAATATGGCTAGAAGCTAAATTCTTTTGCTAAAGGAAGTGTTCTTCAAAGGGATACCATTAAGGTCTCAACCTACAATGGTTCAAGGAAGGCCACCAACCATAAGCATGCTACTCGGGCATTGCTTTATCTCTAGCTACAACTCTGAATATGGGTATGGCTGACTCTAGCTCTAAGTTTACGCAACAAGTCCAAGTTGTGGCCCAGACTCGCTTGAAATATCTTTGAACCTTGTAAATGACCATCAATTCGCCCTTGTCAGATACAAGGTGAGATGATGAAGAAATCTCAACTACAGTATGTGTTATTATTCGAAAACAAATTCTGTGGTATGAGTGAAATATCTTCTTGGTTGTTAAATCCCATTGCCAAGAAGCGATCCATCCCAAGGTGAATATTCATTCCTGTAAAAGTATTTTTTATGTAACATTTGTTTGAATGATGAGTGTGCTTACAACAATGCTTACATGGTTGAATATTAAAGCAATGATCTATCACATGGCCGACTCTGTCACAATATCAACATTTGACAATTCTTTACTATGAATGTGGAGGAGAAAAATCTAGATCATGTGAATATGAATCATCCTGAAGAAATTTAGGATTCTGAAATTGAATTGGCTTGGAATATTTCAAAATATGAAAGGACACATCCTTGTAATATCCAAGACTAGTTTAATGTCTATATGGTGTTTTTTTGTCAGTTCCACTTCCTTAACGTGACTTAGGAGGTTGAATCATATCATAGTGGCCTCTCATCGCATATTTACCTCGGTCGTGAGGTTTCTTGGGTAGATGTGGGAGGAGGTTGCTATAGGGTGGTATCAGAGCATGGTTCACCACTTGAACTCGATGGGATATGTGTTGGTGATGCATTCATGTTAGTTGCATGTGTCTCTCACACTTGCATTTCATGTGCTTGGTGCATTTGCATGATGTTGCTCATGGTTCTTTTAATGTCATATTGTGAAACTTGATGTTCTTTTAGGAATGCATTGTTGTGAGTGTATGACTAGTTACATGTCAATTTATTATTCTTACATGTATCATTGTAGTATGCTTGGTTACATTCTTTCTTGATCAATTACATTCTTGTATGCTTAGTTGCATGAATCATTCTTGGAGGTTTAATTTCAGGTATTGTTCATTCATGCTTTATCATACATGTTTATGAATGTGTGGATGTCTATGCATCACTTATGCATGTTCATGATTACATGTGGTCAAGTGGGCAGTGATGTAGTGGTTTTTTTCATGCATGGGGTTGTGGTGTGTGTTGTTGAAGTCATGCATTGATGAATCGACCCTAGCCAAAAGGACAGTTCCATGGCCATATTCTTATGTTTTATGTTTCTATATGTTGTTATGATAATGTTATACATGTATCATGTTGATTTGTTGATCTTGCAGATAAGGTATCCTCCCTAAGATATACTAAGGTTCATTGGTTTATTGTGATTTGGTTTAGCTGACATGATACACCTTGTAGGAAGAAATATCAAATGGCTAGTGAGATGTTTGACTACAAAGACTCTCCCTATGAATCCAAAGAGCATTATGGTGTTGGGAACTATTTAGATTTGGTAGTTACATTGAGAAGCTTAAAGGAATAAATAAGGAGTTGTAAGGAAAATAATGATAAAATCCTACAAGAACAGGAGAAAAAATCAAAGGTAAATGCAGTAATACTTCAGAGTTTTTCATATTTGTAGTGACAGGGACCACATTGGATCATCTATGAGAAGTAATAAGGAACTAGTGGGGCATATGGTAGTCGGTTGCATGGTGGTCACAGATTAGATAGAGATGACATATTTTTGGACAGTCCAGAGAGGAGAAGGGATAGACATATGTATGACTCTAGTTCTAATTCAAATAAGCACTATGATCGTCATAGGCATCATCCTTACAGGAGGAGTGACAGGGGATACTTGTCGTATGAGTTTAAGAAAAAGAAGCCACCAAAATTTGATGGAGAGAAGAAGAAACCACAAGATTCAGAAACATGGTTGTTTGGCATGCATAAACTCTTTAGTTTGCATGAATATTCAAAGAACATGAAGGTTAAAGTGGCTACATTCAGTCTCAAAGGTAAAGCAGACATTTGGTGGGAAGATGTGAAGAATGTCATATGCATTCATGAGGAGGATTTTACTTGGAGTGAGTTTGAGCGGATATTCAAGAAGAAGTACTTGTCAGAGAGATACTTTAATGATAGAGAAAAAGAAATGTGTGAGCTAAAGATGGGGTCTATGACAGATGATGAGTACACTAGTAGGCTCTTAGAGTTACTAAGGTATGTGCCATATCTCACAGAAGAAAATGCCAAGATTCGGAGGTTTATTAGTGGGTTATTGGTTGCATTTAAAGATAGAATTGAGCTCGATGAGCCTAGATCACTAGAAGAGGCCATTCGAAATATGAGGCATTGCTATGAAAATCAAAGCACATAACTAATACTAATCTAGACTGGAGAGGTAATGCAAAGAACAAAGGAAAATGGGATAGAAAGAGAGCAGGGCCATATGATACAGGTAAGAAGGAGAATGTCGCAACACCTAAGAGGTTCAATGCATTAGATAGAGTACTAGGACGGAGATCTGAGGAACATAATAAGGAGCTTGTGTAGTGTTGGACCTATGGAGGAGATCATTGCAAGAGGGATTGTCCATAGTACCAAAGTGGTAGGCCTAAGAAATAGAGTGCATAGGAGGCACATACTATTGGGGATGTTGGTCAGAGTATTCCATGTATCTATGCAACGTTAGATAACAAACAAGCAGAGCGTCGGGCATTTATCATTGAGATGGATGGTAAGATTTGTGATCAAGTTATTTCTATTTTGATTAACCATAGATCTAATCATAGATATGTTAGTCCTGACTTGGTGGATAAGTGTGGTTTGAATACGGAATTGTATGCAGAATCTCGGTTAGTGTAGTTGGCTATAGGCACAAAGAAGCAAGCTCATAATTGGATAAGAGAATGTGCATTTGAGTTGAATGGTATGCCTACAATATCACATTTGCATGTATTAGCATTGGGTTCATACAGTATGTTGTTGGGCATGGATTGGTTGTATCTTCATAGAACCAAGGTAGACTTCTATGACAGATCCATTGAGTGTGTGATGACAATGGGGAACCAAGAGTCTTGCAGGGTAAGAAGAAAGCTACATAAGTTAGGATGGTGACATCTATGAAAGCAAAGCGTAGCTACAGAAAAGGGTGTAAGCTATTCGCAGTTCACATTTCTAGTGATAAGGGTAGGGAATTTGAGATAGATGTGTTGATAAGGTATCTAGTTTTCAAAGTTCAAAGATGTACTTCCTGAGAACATTACAGAGTTTCCACCTCATAAGGAGGTAGACTTTTCTATTGAGTTAGTGCCAAGGGAAACTCCAACATCAGAAGAACCTTACAGGATGAGCACACTTGAGTTAGTTGAGCTAAAGCTACAGTTGAAGGAAATGTTGGATAAGGGATACAGTAGGCCAATGGAGCACATTGATATTGTTTGTGAGGAAGAAATATGGTACTCTCAGATTATGCATTGACAGGTAGTTGAACAAAGTGAATATCAAGAACAACTACCCTTTATCAAGGATTGATGAATTGTTCAATCAGGTGAAGTGGGTAGTGGTGTTCTCAAAGGTTAACTTGAGATTTGGATACCATCATGTACGCATTAAAGAGGAGGAAATTTAAAAGGCTACATTCAAGACTAGGTATGGGCATTATGAGTTTGTTGTAGTTCTATTTGGCTTAAGTAATGCTCTAGCTACATTTATGTGTTTTATGAATAGTGTTTTGCGTCCATATTTGGATATTTTTGTTATTGTGTTCATTTATGATATACTAGTATATTCTAAAAATGAGGAAGAACATGTCGAGCATTTAGAAACTATGTTGAGGTTGTTAAGAGAGCATCAGTTGTATGCTAAGATTATCAAGTGTAGTTTCTTTCAAATGAAGGAATACTACTTGGGACATGTTCTCTCCAAGGAGGGCATTGCAATTGATCTAGAAAAGATAAGAGCCATCATGGAATGGGTAGCTCCTAAGAATGTGGATGAGATGAGATATTTCATGGGTTTTGCAAGCTACTATAGGAGGTTCATTAGGAACTTCTCACAGATTTATTATCCTATGACATCGTTGCAAACAAAAGGTAAGAAGTTTGAATGGACTAAAGAGTGTGAAGCTAGCTTCGAATAACTTGAGTTGTTGACACATGCACCAGTGCTATAGATTACAGATTCAAATAAAGAGCTTGTAGTGTGCACATATCCTTGCAAGAGAGGTCTAGGTGGATTCCTTGTGCAGGATGAACAGGTGGTATGTTATGAGTCTTGGAAAGTAAATGGGCATTAGCAGAACTATCCCACACATGATTTGGAGTTAGCGGTGATCATGCATGCATTGAAGATGTGGAGGCACTATCTTCTTGGCAGGAGTTTTGTGCTTATGAGTGATCACATTGGATTGAGGTATTTATTTGGCTAGCCAAATCTGAAATCTAGACAGGCTAGATGGTTGGCCATGATCAGCGAGTTTGATTTCGAGATCAAGTACATCAAAGATAAAGAGAATAGGGTGGAAAAAGCTCCTATGGGTTAGACTTACAGGATAGTATCTTGCAGGAAAATCAGCAATACGTCAGATATATGAACATTATGCACAGGTTACAGCAGAGTACAAGCACAGGTGATAGTTAGGTATAGGTACAGGCCATGATATAGGTAGTGGTACAGGTACACAAGATATGGATTATCCCTTACGAAAGATGGATTGGTCAAGTTATTAGATAGGATATATGTATCTTGATTGTTGAACCCTTTTCATTTACTTCATTTCTTAATGATGTCACTTCATCCTGCAACTTTTGACATTGATCTTCCTTTTTGTTGTACTGCTTCCTTACTTTGTTTCCTTCCTCCAACTGATTTTTTAATTTGGTAACTTCTTCTTTGAAGGCACACTCCCTTTTGTTAAATAGATCTTATTGATCTCTAATTTTATATGTGATTCTTTTGACTTCTACCTCTATATTTCTTTCACTATCACTTTCAATATCTTCAACATTGCATGAATAGAGAAAAGTATCACCAAAAGACCAAAAATTTGTACTTGATACTTCTTTTGCTTGTTCATCTTCAATTTGAGGTGATTCTGAATCTGAATACTTGCTTCCACCTAATGGCCAATTGTCTCTCATGTTGTCACTGTTCCTTTGAGATGTCGTCTTCTTTTGAGGTGCTTTCTTCTTCAAATTCTTTCCCATTGTTTCTACGGATCTCTTTCAAGCGATCAAGCTTCTCCCAAAGGACCTGCTCTGATACCAATTGTTGGGAATAATACTAAGAGGGGGGAATGAATAAATATTTATCAAATCAATAACGTTTTCATTTCATACTCAAAATTATATATGCTACTTCAATGAAGGGAACTCGCGTGTGCATGAAACTGTCTTTAAGGAAACTAACGTATATCTAGTGAACTTTTGATTAATTTAATTAATCATAAGTTAACATTTAATGAGTACTTTATTAACAATTTAAATAGTAACCATGTGCAGTAATAACATAATAAACCATCACACATAAGCAAAACACATGAACACCAAGATTTAAGGTGGAAACCCAATGCGGGAGAAAAACTACCTGCTATTGTTGTCTCTGTCTTCTTTTAATATAATAAAAACCTGTTTACAATCTTGTACTAGTGCAAACTCATACTAGTATGCAGGCACCCACCTACAGAAGGCTACAACCTTCTCTCATTCTTCAGCTTCTACTGGAAGGTAGCTACAACCCCCTAGCTCTTGTACTAGCTGATATGTTTACTAGTACATAGGCACTAGCCTACAGAAGGGTCCAACCTTCACTCGTTCTCCACCTGCTACTAGAAGGGAGCTACAACCCCCTAGCTCTTGTATTGGCCGATATGTTTACCAGTACATAGGCGTCGGCCTACAAAAGGCTACAACCTTCTCTCTTCCTCTAGGGACCATGTTTCATAAATTTTTAGATTGGATACTTCTGGTACATAACAACATAGTATGAAGGCATCCAATTTTCATATTGGACCCATCAGCAACATTGGAGCTCAAAATAATTCACTATTACAATACAAAAAATCACTGAAAACCCATCAACAATGATGCAAATCACAACCAATCAATCTGAACATTCAGAACACTGTCACCAGAGCACAGTCACCAAAACACAGAGTAGAACCTAGAACTCTGCATCAAAAACAAGAACCAACTGCAACTTCAAACATCATATCTCATAATGTAGACACTACTTTTAAGTACCGAAACAGCATGTATACGTGCCTTGACCAAGGCAAACCAACGTATATACCTGCAAATACTAACTAAAAACTTCACAGCTATTCGAGACTTCACTCATACCCAGATCATAACATTTATACAATAAAACATGTGTTAGCATCTATATCTAGATTATCCATTATCAGACCACATAATGATAATATATTTTAGGTCTTATGATCCTTATCCATCATCATATCTCATCCATCATCAACCACTCAGGTTCATCCTTAGTTTAGATCAAGCAAAGCACCAGAAACCCATAACATGCATATTTTATCTTCATAATATATTCATTACTTGCACTCTTATCCTTTTGATCTTCTCCTTCTTATATACTTAGATCCTTTGTAAATGCCTCAGACCAGAACCTTAGACCAATACCTTGTACCAAAACCTCGGACCAATACCTTGGACCAAAACCTCAGACCAATATCTCGAACCAAAACCTTGATTTTCCATCCCATATGTGCTTTTCCTTCTATGAAAGTTTGTCCATACATATACGCTCCTTTTGTTCTATTAACCAGCGTGTGTATGCTGCTTGGACAAAAGTGAACTAGCGTATACTTCTTAAACCATTCTCTTTCTTCAATCTTTGGAGTCTGATATATAATCCTTTGTTCTTAACTTATTGCAATGTGAACTATTACCATTCATCATATATGTGAATTTCCATCAAGGACAACACCTGTATCATAATGCCAATAGTATCTATGACCTAATAGATGATAATGCAGCAAATGACATGATAGAACAATGGTTCTTAGCGATTCTCAAATAAGTACGAAATCCATATGCTTAAATCTATTGTTTACACCTGTATATTACATTTTTGTGATATGTTTGGCGAAATGCATGTCATAGATAGTAGGGGTCAAGTTAAGGGCTTGTTCAACTAATTTATTTTTCATCATAGTTTCCCTCTTATTTTACTGCTTTGAAGATGTCATTCCATTCTTAGCAGTGACTTGGGTTCTGGGCCTGAAAAAGTGGCTCAAATCTTGAGGACATTAGCACAAAACTAGACAAAATGGTCTTTGGACACTAGCTTGCAAGCATATGAGAGCATCCAAAGGTCCCCAGATGCTACCATGCCCATAGAATGAGAGCGTCTAGATGTCAAGTGATCAAAAACCTCAATGGGACCCAGGGGCAAGCAGCCTGAAGTGTTGGCATGATCCTGAGGGGTCTTGTAGCTAATGTGGAAGTTTTGTATGTTGTTTTTCCGTCGATTCCATTTCCTTAAGTTCACATAGGAGGTTGAATCTAATCACAATCCAATCACAATAGCCTCTTGTCACATGTTTACCTCATTTGCTCGATTACTTGGCTAGATGTGGCAGGAGGTTGTTACAACAAATACTCCCAATTCTGCTATTAGCTTTAGCTTCTTCCTTGATTCTTTGGATACAAGGCAATAAATAAAGGCTCCAAAAATCTTGAATTGTGACACATCTGACTTTCTCCTAAGAAGGCCTCCTCTAGTGTAATCATGCCCAGAATCTGATGAGGACTCTGATTCTAAAAATAAACTGTAGTGTTGCATGTTGTGGCCCACAAATGCAATGGTAGGCCTTGATCATGCAACATTGCTCTCATTGTTCCCACAATTCTACAATTATTTCTCTTGGGCACCCCATTCTGCTATGGGTTGTGTGTTGTTGTCAACTCTCGTCAAATGTATTTTTTTGCACATAAATTTTTAAATTCATTGGACACGTACTGACCTCCATTATCACTCTTGAGAGCCTTCACCTTCTTTCTTGTTTCTTTCTCAACCAGTGTCTTGAATTCTACAAACATGGAGAATTTCTAATCTTTCTTCCGCATGAAGAAGATCCAACACTTCTATGAGAATTCATCAATAAAAATGAAAAAATATGTGTGCCTGGAAATGGAGGCTGTCGATCAAGGATTGCATGTTTTTTGTTGTCCCAATCATGGAATGTGAATTTTGTGTACTTCCCAAAAGTACAACCTTTGCATACATCTTGTTACTCAAGTGATCATTTGGGGAGGCTTGTGGTTATCTATTGCATGATCTTTAAAGTTCCATGATGCAAATGGCCAAGTCTTCTAGTTAAAAGTTCACTGGCATTGTGGCTTTGTACCTTCTTCACATTTTCACTCAATGCAACAAAATCCTCTACATCTAACTTGTATAGGTTCTTTGCACGAAGCCCATTTGCTTCACCTATCCTATGGCTATGTGTCTCATAAATTTCTTTCCTTTGTTTAATATCACATCATTACCATGCTCTTCCAAAACTACAACCAAGATGAGATTTTTCTTTAAGCTTAGAAAGAACATAACATCCTTGAGCCTGAGGGGGAGCCTAACTCCCTCTGAAAGGTGACTGTATCAATCACGGTTGCGCTATACCTTCCACCATCCCCCATATTTATGTGCATCTAAAAATACTTTTCTTCTAGGTCACTATAAAAATATCTATTTCCCATCGTGTGGAACGATGCACCTGATTCCAAGTACCACACGCTCCCCATCAATGTGTTGGCCATGCATGCAATGAGGGTAAATTCAAGTTGGAACTAGATAGTCAAAGCTTCACCTATTTATCATCTTGAGGTCTTCTTTCTTGCCTTCTTGTGTGTACACTTCGTGGCATAGTTCCTAAATTCATAACAATGGAAGCTTTTAGTTTTTAACAAGTCTTTCTTCTTTCCCCCTTGACTAGATTTCAGTATGGATTGGGATTTCTTCCCTTTTTCCTTATTTTCCTTTCTAGCCAATGCAAATCTTTCTTCATCCTCACCCTTGGATGAAATCCCATCTCTATTATTCTGTCTTATTTCCTCTTGCACCAAATTAGATCATAAGCACTCCCAAATCGGTAGTTTCTCCCTCCCATTCGCTGAATCTTGATAGCTATGTCAGCTCTTGGGAAGACCTAGAAGGGCTAGGGTTACCAAGTATTCTTCAGGGATATTAACATCGACCTCGCCAATTTCATCACAACACTATGTAAACTTGCTCAGATACTACATAATTGTGTCATTCTTTTGCATCTTGATACTTCGAAGTTTATCCTTGAGCGTCAGCTTTCTGTGGTCACTACTATTCTTGAACAATTCTATCAGTGCTTTCCACATCGTAAAAAAAGTTTCTTTTCCATGGATATTCGAGACAATATGATCCTATATTCCCTCTAAGATGATTCTCATCACCTTGGATACATTTTTCTTCCACTAGGAATGGTTTTGGGCATCAGATGCTTGAGGTTTTGAAACATTTGTCTTGATGTATTCTAGAAATCCATTGTCATTCAATATTGCCTCCATGGAGTCCTTCCATGCAACAAAATTAGAGATGCTTTCCAAGGCATACCCTAGCCTTAGTCCATTGAAGGCCATCTTCTCAGCTCTGAAGAAATTCTGCGACACTTGTCTTCAAATTAGAACCTCTGAGAAACAACTTTGAATTTCCTACTCTAATGTGAATCCAACTCTAATACCATGTAGAAATTATGTTGTATATTTGCAACTACTCATGGAAGTTTTAATCAAAATCACAAGACATAGATCTACAACACTACTCTGCAAACATTAATTCACTTTTTAGAACAAAGATATGAGACATGCAAGAAGAAATAACACACATGAAACAAGTATTTTTATCTGGGGAAAGAAATATGCTACAAACCAAAATTCCTACTTGAATTAATCAAATGAATAGAGATGTATTACAATTGCTTTGCTCAGCTGAGCTTACCCTACAAGTGAAAAACCTATCTCATTGCTCACTAAAGGCCTATGACCCAAAATTAGTCAAATTTTCCCTCATCTTTAGCTCTTATTTCCTTATGTTGTTCCTTGAGGAATTAGCCACTATTATTTAGAAAATTCCCTAAATTAAATTGCACAATTTCTTTAAGTTGATCATCTAACTGATGTTACACCTATACACTCAAGACTAGTCTACAACTGATGTTACATTACCTTGGAATCTTCACCTCAACTGGGTAACTCAAATTCTCTGCATGCACTAGCTATTTTGGGTTGATTGATCAGTTGACTAGATGATCATTGAGTTTCACTAAATTTCCACTGCTTAACTGACCTTCTACTAGTTCGTCCAAAAGTTAGAACTAGTTTAACTAAAAAAAACCTAAGACAACTAACCTTGATTGCTACAAATTAGCAATCACATATGTAGAACTGAACTCTAACTCCAACTTGAATTTACTGAGTAAACTGGGTGACACAAGCCATGCCACACAAGTTAACATCATCCAAGTGGTATGCTAATGTGGAAATTCAAATTTTCTCAATTTAATCAAGGAAAAATCAAATTGAGAATTTCTTACTGCATTTTTCAACAAATATTGGTGGATATTGGCTTCTCGGGTGGTCTCCCTGAACACATCGATTTGGCATGAGGAGAGATTCGACTCAGACAATGTTTGGACCACTAGGGAATTCCTTTAGGTGCCTCATGTGCCATCATATGGGCCACATCATGAATCAATGCCCTCAGAGACACAAACAAAATGGTGGGGAAGGTAGACTTTGTAGAGGATGGGGACATGGTCACTATTCTCAGACAATTTGCAGCACATGTCGATACAAGTTACTAAACTTGTTTTTATTGAATCTCCATTTCAATATGATATTTTGAATTACTCTTTATCCCGTTCTCCTTGCACCTCTACTAAACTCGCGTCTTTTACCCAGATTGGGATGGGTAATGTTTCTAATATTTTGGGGGAGTCCCATATAACCTGGGATAATAAACCTTCTCATCTGATTTCTCCGCCTTCTTCTTTAGTGTCTCCTCGGACCTTGGTTCATTTGAAAATCTCATACGCCCACTCATGTTCTGTTAACCTTTCTACAGTGTCATCGTGTTACGAACCCCCTATAGGTGAGTCATCACTCTCATTGATTCACATTTCTTCCCCTCCTTCTCCTGTTATCCTGCCCCCAGACTCTTCTCTAAACAATTTGGTCAAGAGTGACCTATTTTTTTAATCATTAATCCTGTAATGGACTTGGTTTCTCTTACTCTCCATGTTACATAGTAATTTTTCACTGTCTCCCTATCAGTCTTCCTGCTGTGTCATGAGACCCAATTAATCATGCTCATGCTCTCTACTGTTGCCAAATGACCCACTTTGCCAAAGTTCTTCTATCATCGCGACTGTTGTAAAAATAAATAAGCTGATGAGCGCTCCAAAACGAACCTAATGCGTTGCCAACATGGAAGCACACGTGTTTCCCACGCTGGTCGAATTTCATGTGATAGCGCGTCTGTTACTTATATCTGATCGCGCTGATATGACTTTCTTTGTTATTCAGCAGTGATGTCAATGCTCCAGTGCAGTTATGTACCTGCGATGATCCAGTTTGGGCGAGTTTGTTCTAACAGCTGGCCTTCCAGATGACTCCAGACCTGGTTGTTGGCCTTGTAAATGTCACCCTCCCTTCTCTGGCATGTCTGTTTCATCATTTGAGCCACCTTCCTTGGAGATAAGCTCATCCTCCCACCATTCATGGAGACTCCTTCTCCTATTTAAGCCTCCACCATTGCCATGAGCTGCTAGTTTTGGAGTTCATGGTGTTTGGAGTGTTGCTGATAGTGTGTGAGCTTGATAGGTAGTTGGTGTGACAAGTGTGGGATTGCTAGAGTGCTTAAGGAAGGTTGTGAAGTGTTTCCATCTTGTGTAAACTTGTGTGAGAGAGAGTTTTGTCTTGGGACATCTACCTTCAAGGGTGAATGCTTGAGGGACTTGCTAGCTGGACCCAGACAAAGGAGGATTTGACGTCAGAACTTGGTTGTATTCTCTTTTGTTTTATCAATAATAATAGACGACTATCATTATGGTTCCACTCATGTGTCTTTATTATGATGTTTGAGTTGTATCTTTTCTGACTGATACATAGTTGGATTTCCCAGATTTTATGCTTGTATTTGTCTTGTTCTTTGCATGTGCAGGTGTTTTTTCACGGAGATCGTGAGGATTGCGACCAGCTGAAGCGAAAGAACGGAAGCGACAACCCTTCTACGAATATAAGCGTTGGATTCGAGGTAGGCTCTCATATTGGCCTCTACTTTGCAATTAGGAACCTGCGCGTTAGCGTTGTTTTATTGTTGCTAGACCTCAGTTAGGCTAGTGGGATCGCCTTTTTCCGCAGAGGGCATTTACCTACACAACAATTTGGCGACTCCGTTGGGGAGTTTTACCTTGTTGTTTGATTTGTAAACTTTAGACGGAGCCTGAAGCACAGCCAGTTAGCCTTCGAAACGCTATTGCTCTGCATTAGAAAAGTAGATCAAAGCCACTTCAGTCAATCTCCAGTTTGGTTTACGAACTGAACAGCTTGGAGCTAGCTTTTGTCCTTTTCTTGTTCATTTTTTCCTTGAGTTGGATTTTTGTTCTCTTTTCGAAGTTTGGGGATTAGTTCTCTCTTTTTTGGCTTTCCTGGTTCGATCTGGGAAGTGCCTTGATTGTTTAAAGAGTGATTTCCTTGGTTTGGGAGTTTTTTGGCTTGATTGTGGTCATTTTTAGCTTCATTGCGGTTTATTATAAAACAGTCGCGCTGCCATCGCATAGCCCTTTCTGTGATTTCCTAATCATCACGTTAATACACAAAACAGTCGCGACGGTTCTGAAAAATGAACCATCGCGGTTAAGTCGTGTGCTTCCGCGCTGACATCGCATTGTTGCTACGAGTAGTTTCTTATCAGCGCACTGTTGTTGTGTTCCACCCGCGCTGATTCTTGTAGGATTGAATTTCTTCAATTCTACCTCCTGAGCCTGTTGGTCTAGCTATCCCCTACTGTTTTCACTTGATTTTTGACTTGATTTTCATTTTTTGAAGATTGAAGCACTTTCTTGTGAGTCTTGTTGAAGCGAATCTTGCTTTTTGCTTTGTGACCTAGTTTTATTGTTCCAAGTTTGTTGGATCAGCTTTGCTTAGTGACTCGTTTGCAAAGGTTCGTTTACTGCTTGCTATTGGTTTGATTTAGCCTTCCTCTTTGCTTGCTTTTTCTTGGTTGTTTAAGTGATTGTTGTTGAACCAATCTTGACATTGTTTCGATTTCTTTTCACTACCCAGGCATGGATCACAGTTGTTTGGGGTCAACCGGTTTTTTCCACATTTGTCTGTTATCATTTCGCAAAGATTGGTTAATGCACTTTGCCATCAACAAAAAGAAAAGTCTCTTTTTCTTCGTATTAGTTAATGAGAATTAGAAGCTTTTCATTTTGATTAGTTGATTAGTAATCTTAAAGAAACGTTTAGTGATTTCCATTAGCTGCATTAGGGAAGCTATTTGTTGTTTTGTGATCATTTCGTTTGTGTGAAAGCCCTCTTACTCTCTTGTAATAGCATTCATCGAATGGAATGACATATTTTGGCATATACAGTGCATTTAGGGATTTTGAGAAATTACATACGGTAGGACCTGAAAACCGAAACGTAACTCAAGATCAACTTTAAAATAAGTCGAATGAACTTAAAAACGCATTGGAACATAACACTCACATTCTAGAGATCTAGGCTAGAGACATGCTCCTGCGTCATTAAACCTAGTCACTTTTGTTCTCACATTAAGGTTGGGTGATTCCTCCTTGTGTGATTCAACTGTGGTCTAGTACGGACTTGTGCTCCCACGTATCGTCGCGTATATATGGGGAGACTCCACTAGGTTATCATCCTTGATCCATAGGAAGCCGTGTCTGCCGCCTTACAGCCCGTAACGCACCAAACACAGCATTCGGGAAGATTGACTACCGTACAGAAAGTCCTTGGCCTTCATATGATTGCTAAGGTGTATATGCAGTTTTACGGATTGTCTGGTAACCCCTTGCCTAGTTTCTCCAGAGTAGTCACTTTTTGATCCTTTTCGGACTCCTTAAAAGAAAAGGCTCACTTGAGCATTTGTCACTTCAGGCTCACTAAATATTCGAAGGCGACTAGAGTCATCTTTTGTCCTTTTCTCGACTCTTAAAACATGAAAATGTCAAGTTGTGTCCTAATGTCTTAAAAATTTATTCGACCACGATTACATTTACCTTGTTAGATCTTGTTTGGGCGAGTTTTGAGTAGGGTCTCTTATAGTTATCTTGTCTAGGATTTTTGCTTGATTCGATCATCCTGGCGGATCCATCGATCCCGTCTCCCGTCCCAGGTGACCAAGGGTCTCCTTCTTCTGCTGCTCCTGAGACACCGGTTTGTGGTGACACTTTCCCTGTTATTCCAAGTGTCCAACCGTTGAACTCTCGTGCTCCAGAGGACGAGCTTTACGACTTGTTCTGGAACCTTGTTTGGGAGCCTTCCGAAGAGGATTTTCCCTCTACTCCTATTGGTGTTTCGTCCCCGATGGATTCTTCTGATATGGAAGAAACATCTCCTGTATCGAGTGGAACACCCGTTATGTCGAGTATTGAGAGTCCCATCCTGTCCACATCCCCGGTCATATCTACGCCCTACACTGTTACACCTCTCGGTATTACAGTGCCTGCACGCTATAGATCTCTGAGGGATGCCATGGGCTCTGCGAGTTCCTCTTCTATGTGGGATAATAACATCATTCCCACTACGGGTCCTTTTGTTTCCCAAGTTCACCATACCGCTGTCACATCAGTTCCGACCAATCCGACCGTTTGTGTCGCATCGTCGACTCCAGTTGCTAGTGCCATTATGACATCGTCCGTTGTAACTACTGTTGTCGGCCCATCCCGTGGTCTGGTACATAGTGGTCAATCGACACATGCTGCCAGAGTTTTTCATCCCGCAAGAAGTGCCTCGCCTTCTTCTGATGCCATTTCAGTAGGGGGGGCATATTCTTAGTACTTGCATGCTGTCCAAAATCCAGGCACGCAAGGCCCCTATTATGACCCTATAGGTCATTATTTGTATACCTCCTTGTCAGCTAAACCCGCCATTGAGGGTATAGTTCCATTGAATGTCGCTTGGGGTACCACTGGTTATGAGGTGGCCAATTCCGTCCGGATCAAAGGCAGCCGTATCAAGGACCATCATACCAGGGTCAACCATCCTACACACAGCCTAATTATGGGCAGCAGTATTATGGCCAAACCTATCCAGGGCAACCTGGAGGCTCACAAGGACAACCCTCTTAGGGACAACCTTCTACCTCTGGTGGTCCATCTTTTACATATCTTGGGCAACCTTCTGGAAACCCGGGACAACCTTATGCTCAACAAGGACAACCCAGACCCGAGCAGGGATACCCTTCGGGTCAACAGTATGGGAATCCAGGACAACCTTCCGCGCAGCAAGGACAACCCGAAAACTAGCAAGGCTACCCTTCTGGGCAAGGTGGCCAGCCTTACATGCAGCAAGGCCAGCCCACCGCTCAGCCTAGTCAGCCATCTGGTCTACAAGAACAACCCTCGGTTGCGCAAGGACAACCAAACACCCAGAAAATCCAACCTTCTGGGCAAGTAGGTCCGTCTCAGATCCAACCAGGACAACCTTCCGGCCAGATGGCCCAACCTCAGTCTTCACAAGGATATCTCTCCAGGCTGGCTCAACCGGGCATGCAGATGGTTCCTGCTTCTCAAGCTCAACCCGGTTACCAGCCCCAGAATCAAACTTGCCTCCAGCCACAAGGTGGGTACCAATCCCAACCTTCTTATCAAATGCCCCCTGGTTCCCAGGCTCAATATGGAGCCCAGAAACCGTATGGATACCAGCAACCCCAGGGGCAACATCAATTTGCCCCGTATCAAAATTACCAACAGCCACAGGCCACACCTTATCAAAATTATCAGCAACCTTATGTTGCTCCTGCCGGTCAGTATGGTAACCAATGAGGTGCTAGGGGGCAGAACCAGAATAAACCATCCAGTTATGCATATAAGCCTTATGGACAAAGTTCCTATGGACAAGGTCCTTTTGGACCTGGTCTGTCCGGACAAGGTCAATGGGGGCAACCAACAACTGGATGGAACTCTGGCCCTACCTCATATCCACAGATGTCCTTCAACCCGCAGCTACCATTTCTAGCAACGTTGGAACTGCCCGATGTGTCGAAGTTAACTAATGATCCTATTTTGCATAATCCACAATGACCACCAGTTCCTACTAAGATACCCGGCGATTGTCCCAAATTCGACGGAAAAGCTGGAGAGGATCCTCAAGCCCATGTAATGACTTATAACCTTTGGTGTTCGTCCAATTCGTGGCTCGATGATTCGGTTCGGCTTCTCCTGTTTCAAAGGACTCTCACCGGCTCCGCTGCTAAATGGTACATTGAATTGACCCATGGGTATTTTCAAGATTTTAATTCATTGGCAATGGCATTCCTCACTCATTTTCAGTTACCCATTCGGTACGAGACGGGAACCCATCTCCTTACATCTCTCAAGTAGGACACGGCTATGCACATCTTTGATCATATACATGAATGGAGAAGGCATCGTCGGTTGATCAAGTTTTGGGTTTCTGATCAACTCGTCACCGATTGGTTCACAACTTCCTTTGTCCCTAAGATAGCACGGGACATTGCCATGGGAGCTTGCGTAACTGAAGAGAAAGCTATCGTGCGTGCTCAGTACCTTGACTTAGTTTATTCTCAGTTAGGTACTTTATATGAGTATTTTCCTGATGCCCCGAGACCCGGTACATCCAAGGCTCCACCAAAGCCATCTGTTGATGGAGTTATTGGCTCTGTAAATCCGTCGTCCAAAAAATCATCCTTGAACCTTGGGAAGCCAAAACCAAATGCTTCTAGTGAAAACACTTCTCAGGGTGGTTCTAATTCTGTAAGTACTTCTGAGGTTAACGTTGTCCAGTCCACCACGGTGAGTAAGGCCTCGAAAGGAAATAAAAAGGGGAAAGCAAAAAATAAGTCTGAGCAACCTAAACAGGATTCCTCCAAACCTCCATCCGAGGAAGGAGCTAAGCGCAAACCCAAGTATCCTTGTCTCATCTATGATGAGGATCACTATACCAAATACTGCCCAAGGCGGTCCGAGGTTAGTCGTTTGTTGAAAGGCGCCCCGGGGATTCCTGTGGTTATGAAAGAACCTTTCCCCTCTCAACAGACTCAATGGTGGCTGATCCATCTTCGTCTTCTTCTCCCTTTGGTTCCCAAGTCTTCATGGCCATATCCATTCCCGTTCATGTAACGACTCGAACAAAGGAGTATTCGTCGTCCGCCGGGAAGGAGCCTGAGGTCCCCTCAAGCGCTCCTTTGTCCAGCTCTGGTCCGCTCCATATAGAGAAACCAAGTACTGAGACGACCATCCGACCCCCTCCCAAAGGAGTACTCAGGAGATCATCTTACAACCCAAATGCTCGTGCTGCTCAGCACTATAGCATAGTTGAGGACTTAGCGCAGGCTCCGTCGGCTATGTCTGCTTTAGAGGTTCTCTAGAGCTTCCCCCCTCAGAGGAAGTCCCTGCTATCGGCCATCGGTGGCATCGACCCTACAGATTCAGATTTGATCACCTTTGATCTCAAGAGCCATGTTCTAAGGCTGCCTCATCAGATCGCTTTTGTCATACAAGTCATCATCAATTCAAAAACGATCCATCGTACAGTTATTGATGAGGGTGCGTCAACTTGCATCATGTCTATTGCTTGTTGGAAAGCGATCGGGTCTCCGACTTTGAGCCAGTCTCCCACGACGTTGGAAGCCTTCGATGGGAGAGAATCGCGTCCCTATGGTATTCTTCAACGATTTCCGATCACTTTAGAAGGAAAAACCGTTGAAGTAGAAGTTAAGGTCGTTGACGCAAATCTTACTTACAACCTCCTTCTGGGCCAGAGTTGGACATATGCCATGCGTGCCGTGGCTTCATCCCTCTTCCGTGTCATCCGTTTCCCTCACCAAGGGAAATTGTCACGGTAGACCAGCTCTCCTTCTTAGCTTCTTCTTCTTAAGGAAATGTACCTTTCATGGAGCATACCTCCATCCCTTTTGAGAGTGTGGGAGCCGGGCTCTTCAAAGATCCCGCCCTCATGGGTGTCTTTTCACCCACCTCCGAACCTCGCTTCGCTTGGTTTGGTTTCTACTCGTTCTGATCCGTCATTGCACTCTGTTGCTACCCTCGGCCCCTCTACACCAGGGGGCATTGATCCTCTAGCTTGTAACCCTCGCTCGGCCGGGGGGCATGGGCAAATCATCGGTGCCGTTGATCATCTTATCAAACAAGCCGAGACAACGCCTACATCATCTAGGCCGGTTACGCAACAGTACGATGGGGCAAGTCCCGAAATGGGCTTGAATTAAACCAAGTATCATCCAGGCACTCTCTTTTTGTACATACGTATGCTTTCAGCAGTGTGTTGTGTGTGCATGTTTTTTATATTTTTATCTTGGTATATCGGCGTGATTGCCGCTTATTGTATCTTTTGCTTCTTGAACAGATGTATGGATCGCCTTACGTTGGTTTCGCTGATGGTGCTTCCCGCAGTACACGCAGCTTGTCATCTGCGGCATGGGTGATCTACAATCCTCATGGTGAGTTAGTAGATATTCAAGCTGTTTGTCTAGGTTGTACAACGAACAATGTTGCTGAATATAGTGCTGTGATTGAATTATTAGCTAAGGCGATTCACCTCAGCATTCGCACATTGGTTGTGAACTTGGACTCTCAACTTGTAGTCCATCAACTCAACGAGCATTATTCTGTCAGAGATCATCAGATTTTAAGGTTGTATTTACGTGTTAAGTTATTAGAAAGGGATTATGATTTCATTACTTATCAACATATTCCACGGCGACTTAATACGTTAACCGATGCATTAGCTAATTATGTGTTGGACAGGCATTTGCATAACATGTGATTCAACATAATACAAGAAGCATAAAGTACAATAAGACCATAAAGCATATGTATATATAATATAATATATATATAATAATATATATATATGTATGTGTGTCCAAAATTTTTGCACCCCGTGCATCATCAAAAAATAACACATGTCTGTCTAAATACATCCGGAGACAACATGTCTCTCAAAAAATATGCATGAAAAGAAAAGCCTAGATATCTAGTCTCGGTGGTGCTCATGGTAGCATGTAAATGCCCACACTAGACGCCTCAAGAGCCAGTGAATGCGAGTTGGCACCCCTATTGTGTGCCTCTGGTACGCTAGCAGGACATCCGCTAGCCGAGCATAATCTGGGATCTCTCGAGTGATAGCCTCGAGGTTCTGGATAAGCTCCCCTCTGTCACCGCCCTCCTCCTGAGGATCTGCTCCTACTGCTGCTGCTACTAGATGTCTCCTCGCAACGGAAGACAAGCCAGCTGGACGCTCTGGGCCGACATTTGCATATGCATATAAAGGTCATTAGGACAAGCATGTACTAACAAAAAAAAATCAAAAAAATATAAAATCAAAAAATGAGGACGTACCAATCTCCTCTTCCCAGTCCTCTCCCTCCAGCAAGGGAAGGTCAGGGTCTCCAAGGAAGTCTATCCCTGCATACGGCCAATCTTCCACCATGATCAGTTAGCAGCGAAGCCACTCGAAGAACTCCGGTCTGAAGGACATCTGCTGGCCGCCACCACCCCTCGGCATCAGTGCTGCCCATCGAGCCATCCACGGCTCTCGAGTTGCTGGGTCTGCCACAAAGGCCCCTTGGCCCTGGAAGCTTGGCACATGTTCCAAGAAGAACGTCACCAAGATGGAACCATACCCGAACTGTTGCAGCTTGCCCCGCTTGGCCTTTGTTAGCTGCCTCTTCATATTGGTCATCACAGCTGACGCCCAATTGAAGATTGTCAGGCTAAGGCACTCTATCGCTAATAGTAGGTGGTTCTTCGTAGCTTCGTGGGGCGCTTGTGGCCCCCAGCTCATGTAAGAGTGAATAGTAAGGCTCTCAGTGTCAGATCCTGAATGGTGGAGATATCCACCTTCGAACTACCCTGCCCATATCTTGCCTCCGGGAAAATCCGAGCCTTCACTTCATCCATCTTCTCTCCAAATGGCCTGCTTCCAGTCAACCGAGGCACCGGCCCTTGACGCGAGAACCCAGTCAAGAAGTAGACATCCGATACGTCCAACTCTAGTACCTGATCTCGTATCCAGAACACCTATTCCTCTACGTCCCACAAGTCAATCAAGTACTGTAGGAGCTCTAGCTGAGCTCGCAAATAGGATAACATGAAGAATGTTTTGAGCCCACACGCTCTGAGAGCCTCCATGCAATCCTCGTCAGCTAGGGCTAATTTGTCCACTTGGTCATGTTCCCGTTCCTTCCATGTCATCACCATTTTTGCGGATTGCCCTGTAAATACAAGTCAAAATGATGCATTAGACCCTCACACAACTTGAAATTGCAACAAAATGGGTTTTAAATTTGTTGAAATTGGCCTAAAAATGCGCGCGGCCATTGGCGCAACTATTTCTAAAATAGTCGCGCCCATGGGCGCGCGCCCTATGGGAAATTTGCCCCATTGGCACGGGTCCGTGCCCGAAACCCGCGCCAATGGGCGCAACCCCTCAATTTCAAATTTCCCCCATAGTAAATGAAAATGCAATAAAAAACAAATTTCAAATGGATGAAAGTGAAGCTAAGGACAAGACCGCTTGCCTGGCATTGACGGCGCTCGAAATGGTCCATTGGATTGGTCACAATCGCCAACTGAAGGTGGCACTCCAAAAAGCCCTAATGCTGCTCTCCAAAGGTAAAAAGTGAAAAGTAATTTTTATTTTACCATTTTCACCATTTTATAGCTTTTTGACCCTAAATAAGCCTTAAAAAGTCAATTTATGAATATTTTCATGGATATTTGTGTCGAAAATGGGTTTTACACCGATTTTTTGTGCAATGACAGGTCTTTATGGAGCTTTCATGGCGAAACGAGTTGTATTTTATACTTTTTCGAACTCGGTAAATACACGAAAAAGTCACTGTGGAGTCATCTTTTGCTCTTTTCTAACTCTCTAAACGTGAAAAGAATGCCGAGTTGGTCCTCTCGACTCATTAAATGGACATGAGAGGCAGTCGTCTTTAAACCCTTTTTCGACCGTTTAAAAACGAAAATATCGTCAGACCCTTGTCGTTTCCGGTTCGTTAACGATCATGAAGCGACGTGGTTTTGATCACTTTTTTACTTTTTCAGGTCAGAGTCACTACTTATGAAAATTACTCCTCGGTCGTAATGATTGGGCGGTTCTTTCGAGCATGGTTTTATACTTTTTCGGGCTCGAGAGACACAACTTTACGAAAAAGGACACCCCCGGAGTTTCCTTTTTGCTGTCTTTTCAAACTCTCTAAACATGAAAAGGCACCGAGTTCTTCCTTTGTCAGACTCGTTAATACTTAATGACATTGGATACCATCGTGATGACGCCTCTCAAGCATATGCTATCCCCGTCAAGCTTTCCATCTAAAAATAACCAGGGTACTCACCAGAAATGGTGGGGGAATGAAGGAACCATAATCATCGTCATGTCGGCAGTATGTCACTCTTGAACATGGCACTCGTCTGCATTTGTGTCTTGGTGGGGATATCTCATTTTTTTCACACTTGCCTCCATGGGTTTGGGTTATCCTGTTTGACCATTCATCTGCTCATCGTCTTGTCACCATGACCTTTGATCATTTGATGTCAAATACTGTCAAGTCCACTGTCGTGCCGCCGATATGTTCAAGAGAAGTTGACCTCTGAAGAATACTCAACCTCCCTCTGATGCTTCACACAAAACATTTTATCCTTCTCTATCTCGTGTCGATGATGTGGGAAACATTATGGCCCACCTTCGATCAAGGTCACTTCCGGTCGACTTCAACTCATTATCTAGGAAGTTGACTTAGAGACTCCCTTCAGGTACCTTGGAGCCTGCATGCCTCAATGGCAGGTTCTTCGTGTTCGACGCAAGGTTTTCATCATTGGCCTCCGATCGATGATCTATGGTGTTCGACACTGGCTCACTGATTCGCAACGTCGTGGATTGTACTATAGTACCTTGGAGGACCATGTCATTATTGGTGGTACCTCTCGCGTCTGTTAACAGTTTCATCATTGACTGGTAATCAGACGATGTTCTCGCATGTTCGACTTCGACTCCTATATTCGCATGCTTGAACTTGTACTTTGTTCAGGTCGAGTTGGAGCGCAAGACCCTGGATTTTGTATGTTGAGATCCAGGCTGCATTTTGTGGATTATTATAATCACTACATGACTCATTCACTTGATGGCTGCGACCATGCCTGAGTCTATTCATTGATCCTCATCGGATGGCTGCGTCCATACCTGGGATCTAGATTTTTATGTACTCTGCTATGGATGGCTGTGCCCATACCATGTACCTCATGTATTTGAGATATCAGTTGTACTTCGTGCAGGTTTTCTGGCGGCCGTGTTTTCAATCGACCATGTTCTTGTAAAGCACTTCACCCCTCTCTCTCTCGGGCTTCATGCTTTAGGGGGAATCTGTTACACAGTATTTTGCCATCGTCCCTGTTACCCCTTCTCCCGTACATTGGAGGACCTATTCGGGACCTGTGAGAAGTGACATAGCTTGAAAGCACCTGCATTGTATCCCTTAATGTACTCCATATGCCCTGAAGACACATTTTGTAAAATACCCAAAAATGTAGCCCTTTCTCCATTGGCACTGTTCCACAGTGTATTACTCGTGCCAATGGGGTAAATCCTCCAAAGAGGGCGCCAGCTGGCGCTCTATCTCAGAGTCGCACTAGCGCCAACCCAGTTGGGTAAAGTTTTTAACAATCAAACTTCCGAAGGTTCCTTCCACCTTATCCATGAACTAATTCCAGTTTGAGTTGGTTTAGTTGGGCTTCGTATCTCCCAAGGAGGGAAGTAGTTCTCCACCTCTCATGGAAGCTTCCTAATGATAAGGACAATCCCACGAATCAAGTGGATGGCCTTATCTACTCCTCTTACCCCTATATAATCTTGTTCTCTCCCCTTTGACAAGCTAGTTGGTAATTCTTAGTTAGTAATTATACTTTTCAAGCTCCCAAAGTCTGAGAATTGCTAAGCTCATCTTGCAAGAGGTCTTGTGTATCCCTATGAGGCTAAATCTTTAGGGAGGAGATCCATGTCCAAGTGATTAAGGAGAGAGAGGCTTGTTCCCATTCCCTACAAGCTTTGCAAGGCATGTGTTGTTGATTCACCCAGCCAAAGGAGGATTTGACGTCAAAACTTGGTTGTATTCTCTTTTGTTTATCAATAATAATAGACGACTATCATTATGGTTCCACTCATGTGTCTTTATTATGATGTTTGAGTTGTATCCTTTCTGACTGATACATAGTTGCATGTCCTAGATTTTATGTTTGTATTTGTCTTGTTCTTTGCATGTGCAGGTGTTTGTTCACGAGGATCATGAGGATTGTGACCAGCTGAAGCGAAAGAATGAAGCGACGACGTTTCTATGAATATAAGCGTTGGATTCGAGGTAGGCTCTCATCGTTGGCCTTTACTTTGCAATTAGGAACCTGCGTGTTAGAATTGTTTGATTGTTGCTAGACCTCAGTTAGGCTAGTGGGATCACCTTTGTCCGTAGAGGGGATTTACCTACACAACAACAGCTACGACACTTTAAGATCTAGAGACGACAGTTTGACTATGCTTCTTTTTTGCAAAAGAGAACTAAAAATGATGCACAATACATAAAAAAATTTATAGTTCTTTGCACTAAGGAGGCGGAATAATGCAAGAGAATGGGGTTTTCATAGAAGTACACTGACTACAGACAGCAAAACTCTTGAATAGGACTTAAAACAATGAGAAAAATCCACAGTATGAGGGTAAAGTTAACCCTCCCTAACCATCACACCTGTTACACAGTGAAATCAGTATGCAACACACCTACTGCACTCGGGAAGTGTGATGCATACAGACTGCCTTGAAGGCAGGGTGCAATGGTAGTAGTGCGAGACTTCAAACAGGTTTTCACTCACAGTTTTCAATCTAGTTCAGGTGTTTAGGCCGAGTAAGTAAAGATCAGTGTATGTAAAACACAGGGGTGATCTAAAGAGGTTAATAGAGCCACCACTTAAGGAAATTAGATTGCTTGTAGATCTATTGTTTAATTCATAAAAAAGACCCGGAGATAGACTGAAGCAGCATTGATCTACTTTGCATTTGTATAACAAATGCAGTTCGAAGGCTAGCTGGCTTGACTTCAGGCTCCGTCTGTATGTTTATAAACAAAACAAGGATAGATAGGCTAACAAGTAATCTAGTCGCTCCCCAATGGAGTTGCCATTTTGTTATCAGGAATAGTGTCCACTCGGATGCTGCTATTCACACTAAGATGGGTGGCTATCTTAGAAACAAACAATCAAAGTCTACTATTGTTTTCTTTTATGAAAATAGATAAGAGGAGAACCAAGAAGACCAACCTGAGTCTTGCTTTTGATTTCCTCTCCTTCTTGATAGAGCTTTGCCGCTTCTTCTTTGTCTACCCAGCTTCAAAAGAACCTGTGGAATCACAACAACATACTACTATCAAATAAACAAAGATCTAAATTCATAAATAATACAGGATCAGATGTGTATTAACCATATAAATGCATATATAAACAAGTACACAAGAATATGGAAGGAAACAAGAATATATTTATTAAGATGAAAAGTAGCAAGAGGATTACAACCATGTGCTCTGACCCAACATCATCCTCTAGCTAAGAAGCCCTTCTTCACCTCAAGTAAAGCTTAGATCACCCAACACTATGAATGTTTACCAGAAAACCAATAGCACTTCTCTATAAGATACAAAATTCCAGCCTCTTGGATCTCTGTGATGAGGGATCTATATATAGATGATTACAGAGAGGTGAGTCATCTTCTGGGATCTTGATTAGTGTCTTCTCTCTGATAGTTCCTACTTCCACTTGGAGAATGATGATCTCTTACTCATCCCTGGTTGAAAATAGAGAGGCAAGTGCTAGAGGGGAAGCTTATGGAAGATTCCATGATCTTCCACCTCGCATTTTTGTCCCTGCCATTTGTCCATTCCTGACCATCACACCCTACAGAGGAGAAAATTAGTATGGATCACACCTTGTACACTAGGAAGGTGATATGCATCGCACCCT
>APFE031320226.1:46739-116431 GCA_000404065.3 Pinus taeda | reverse complement strand
TTTATATGATATACCCATAATTTTTTTAAATAATATATAATATATACATAGCTGACAATAAAATATTTACATAATATGTGCATTGAGACATTTTATCTATGGACTACATTGTCCACATTAAAATGGTTTTTTTGTTATTAATATACTCTTAAGTATACATCAATATTTATTTTTTGGTGAAGTTAGGTACTTATATTACTTTAGAAAGATAGTGTTGGATACCCAATCCCCTAAGGGTTATGATGTGGAATATGAATAGTCATTGGAGTCCAGGAGACTTATTGGCATATGAAAAGCAAGGGTCATAAGACATTGTATAAATGCATATCATTGTGAATAAAATGGATATCATAAGTTATCGTAATTTTCTTATTTATTTTGTGTGTAAGTTTAACGTGGTATCAGAACTATTAAATTCCTGGTAAGTTTGAGCCACTAGTTTTTGTGGTGTTTTTTTTTGCATGTCAGTCATGCTCCTCTATCCATTGTCCCAGAATAAAAAAAAAAAATAAAAAAAAAATTACTTAGGATTATGAAGAACTGATCAACCAAATTTTGCGTTTAGCTTAAGGTCTGTCATCTCTCCCTGCACCCTATCTGACTCAATCCAAAATTATGGGCATTCTTTGCAATTAACAAATATGTTTCTCTGTAGTCTTCAGCCTGGAAAGATGTTTCGACTGTCACCTCATGCCCATCACTCCATTGTGAGTTGTCTCTCGTATTTGTTAGCAGGTCAGTTGAAACCCTATTACTCATGCTCATCCCCATATATCTTTCTCCTCTACGTAGTTGTGTAGCTCTGGACTCCACACAAATGGTTTTGTGTGGCCACAATTCAAATCTACTTGAAATAAGGTTGGTGAGGGAGGATAATCAAGCCATTCATTGAAGGAAAACATACTAGGTTTCAGGGTCATAATGGAGTGAACCCACAGGTTTCAATTTCATGTTTCTGTCATTTATCAAGCTTACATTGACACAACTAAAGCCTTCCCGTTAGTCATGACTCTTCACGTTTCCTCTCCCTGTCAATCTTGGGTTGTTTAGAAATTTTATTTAATCAATGCAAAGCCTATTCAGGGAAAGGCAGCTCAGGCATTGTGAAGACCCAAAACTCTTTATTCTATTTTTCTCCTTTGAGGTGATAGTCAGTCGTGTATACTCTCTCCAGGTCTTTGTGTATTGGTTTATTTCTAGTGCATTGTTAAATACACACAATTCTTTGTCCAGAGAGTTAAAACACTTGTGCATTGAATCTTTGGTATATATGGAGCGTGAGTTATATGGTTCATGTGATGGAAGATAGTTGGTTTATATACACACATTTCCTCCATACCAAGCTCTAGCATTGAACAATCTCCAACATTCTTGTGCGTTGAAGTTATATATGTGCCCTGGTTTAAAAAAGTGCAGTGTTGGATGTACTACTCTCTGCATACATTAGTTGCGAAGGTCGTTTGAATAATGTGGCAATATCCGCAATGTGCTATATTGTGAATGCGTTGGTTAATTCCTGAACATTGGTTGGTTAGTGTGCACACTGATGCGTTGACATTTTTTGTGCATCCTTGTACATTGAAATCTTGATGGTCGTGGTATGCTTGAATGTATATGGGTTGATAGTGTTGATTGAAATCATGTCCATGTAGCAGTTTTAATAGTTGAACGAACCATTGAGTCTGTGGGTTATGTAATGAACTTATGGTATGTGCATTGGCATTGGTTGAAGTTTATACGTGTATTTTTATTGTTATATGACTTGGTGCTTTCATATCTATATTGTCACGCCCCCAAGCCTACGGTGGTCTTTCAACCGTGCCGGCGAGGTGCGGCACCACCGAACACTTTCTTTCTAACAATACTCATGCACATGGACTATGCCTAAATTCACTTTCGCATTACTTAGCTTGTGTTTCGCAACCAAGTAAACATGCATTTATCTTTTATACTTAATGAAGCCCATACTCATTCATTAACCATCGCAATTATAAAACAAGAACATCAACAATTGCAACAAGTATTAAGGGAAGGGGCAACTCCCCGTAACGTGAGTCTTCCCAACAGTTTATTAAGAATATCAGTTTACAATACAAGTGTACTTGGCAAATCTCCAAGCCAACACTTAACAAATTTTACAAAGATAGGCAATCTGCCTTTACAACAATTTTATGCTTCCTTCGTACAAAGAATGGTGCTCACATGAGCCACCTATAATCCACTATTAAATCTGCACTAAAACCGTACCTCCGAACCACCGTCGTACAACCTTCGGTTTACTACCAAGTTACAACCTCATCATACAAGTTTCTAAGGTAAGTGCGCATGAGAAGTGCGCACTTCTTCTCTTGTGCGCAGTCCCTACTTAGCTCTTGTGAAGATTGCAAGTGTGTTCATTGATGATAATGAGCTCTCCACGCTCATGTATATATAGCCTTCGTGCGTGGGTGTTAGCCCTTCGGCCGACCTCCCAAAACATGCTTCGACACCCCTTCGCGAACGCCTTTTGAACGTCGGCCTGCCCCTTCTACCGTGGGTCGGCCCACCCTTCAACACTCGCTCCCTGGTGGGTATAAACCTCCATCGCACTTCGTTCAAGTTCGTGGACTGTTTTCGTATCATCGCAAATCATCGCAGAAGTAACGTCACATTTTGTGCGATGGAGCCATCGCACGCCCGTTCGGCACGCGCCCGTCGTGCACGCCCGCCCGGTCGCCCGGCGCCTGCCCGTCGCAATCCTCTAAGGCGTTACTTCCTCCTCCACCTAAAGTCGTTGTCGTCCTCGACAACATCCCAACTCCAAGCATCAAACCATGATGTCGACTCCCCTCACATATATGGCAAACTGCAACATATGTAGGACTCCATCTCCACCATGTCTCATCTAAGTGACCAACTGCCACCAAGATAGTCCATACCAAAGCATGTCATATATCAGATGTCCATGACCACGGGCCACTTGCCACAATCTCCCCATGCTGCTCTCTACCATGAAAGGCTGTTCCTTTCAACATCAAGCTACATGTCCGCTGCAACAAAGTGTCCACTCCATCATGTGCACCATCTCCATCATGTGCAAAACTGCCCATGATATGTCAACAAGTGTTAACATACCTCAATCATGTGCTAACAACTCATCTCAACAATCGGAAGTCCCCTCAATCCATGACAATCAACCATCATGTCACAATCTCCACATGCTGCTCCATCGTGGAAGGCTGGCCCCTCCATCTCAAGCTACATGCTTATTGCAACATATCATGTTGACCCCATCATGTGTCGTTCCCATGTGAACTGCTACCACGATACTCCAACACAATGCTAACACATCTCTGCACATTGTCGACCCTCATGCCTGAACTGGTCGGGTAATCAATCCAACTACTACGCTCAAACCATGAGAATGCACATCCTCATGCCACCATCAGTTGTTCCTCAAAGCATCCCTGTCACATCCTGAACTTGATCAAGAATCCATCCTCATAAGTAAACCATGCTCAGGTCCATGAAGTAGTCCTCATCTCATCTGCAACATGTCCATGATGTTTGGTACCAATGTGCTATATGAATAAGCCCCATCAATCCCAACATCATCCATATGTGTGCCTCCTCAATATGAAGAGACCACCTCATCAAAGTTCAACTCTTAGTTTGCCACATTCATGTCCATGAAGCTACCTCCATTACATCTGCAATGTGTCATCCCTCAAGTCTGCCAAGTGCTCTAAGAGAACACCTCTCTCCATCAAGTTAAGTGCCTCAAGAGAACACCTTTCTCATGAATCCATGTGTTGCCCATGATCAAAGATTAGTCAGCTTCCATGTGTAAAAAGTAGTTGAGTCTCGGCTCAACCCCATACCCAACTGTAGCCACCAAGGTCTCATCATCATTGTAACTCCATCACCTCAAAGTGTCTCATATCGATCCTCCACATCAAGTCACTCTTTCAAGCCATGCCCATACATGTACTTTGAAAGTATGCACCCCATCCTGCATCAAAGTCCCTGACCTCAGCTCCTCAATGCATCAGATCCTCTAAGTCCACCATATATGAAGTCTCCTAGAAGTCACAACAATCTCATGTCATCATGAGCTCCATAAGCCATCCCCAACCAACATCTCATCAAGCATACAAGTCTCCACCCAAAGGTCTCTGCAAGATGCCTCAACTCTCCATCTAGTAAGAATGCCCCATAGACTACTCACAACTCCATCCAAGTCCATGGCTTTGTTGCACAAGAGTGTACAACCTCTCCATAGGCTCATATGTAATAAGTCTCCATGTCACACAAGCACATCTATCTGCACAACATCCATGCCTGGGCACACCTCCTTGGATGCCCATAAGTGACATCTCTACAAGTGCACCCACAATATGTCCCTGCATAAGACTGCCATGCTCCATGTCTCCAACCTGATGTCCATGACTAAGTTGTCCATGTAGTCCAACCAAGTAGACCCATCACAACCATCGGTCATCCCTATCCAAGCTGCAATCTTCGGTCTAGTGAACTCGGTCACCCAACCATATCATCATGTCATGAGTTTCATTCATCATAGCTCCTCCACCTAAGTGTCCATCAAGACTATGAGAAGTCCACCCAAAACATCATCATCACATGAGTCTCTCCATCATAGCTCCTCCACCGAAGTGTCCACCAAGACTTGCTCTTGGTCTCAGCCATGAGAAGTCCACCCAAGCAACTCAAGTGTGTGCCCTTCAAACTGTCCATGAGTCATGCCGAGCACTTAGCCATGTGGCTAAAACACAACTCAATCATCCACAACGATCATCAAGTTCCACCCTTGTCACGGGCCTTTGTACCTTCTACCACAAGGTCACAAACATCCCCAACAAGTCCTACAACAATCAACAATCCTTGTTTCTCCATACAAGGTCTCATCATGAACATCCATGGTAAGATGCTCCCTTGCATTGGCAAACTGATTTTGCCCTTCCCTGCACACGGTCCATCTACCAAATGCTCAAATGAAACACATGTATCAACAATACTTACAACATCATGAGGTTCCTCCATGAGATTACCCTTATCCATACATGTGTGCAAACTGCACGATCCTGGTCCAACTTGACCAATCTCAATTTCATCCTCCATCATGATCATGTCTGCAACATCATTGGTCGTCAAGACTTCCTCTTCCTTGGTTGCACAATCTGCAACTTCAACTTGCTCTATTATCCAACCAAGTTGAAGAAGCTCATCTTCAACATTTTTCTCCAAGACTGCAAGCTCTTCTTGAATACGGGGATTCTCCTTTTTCAACCACTTCAACCTGTATAAGGTAAGCAAGGGCTTCCCTTCACATTCTTCCAAACCTGCCATGCCTTGTCCTTTGTCTTCCCCGGTTCGTACTTCGTTCAAACACCCAAACCGTGTAAACCTGCCCACACGTAGTCCCACTTTCCCACCTGACAAGTGCCCAAATCGTATGACCAGCATGTAGTACCGCCTGCTCTAGTCTACGACACCCGGTTCCAACCTTTACCAGCTTCACCAAGCACCCTGCAACCATGAACTGGCCCTTGTTCCACTCATGTGAAACTAGCTTCCTTCACTTGCAAGTACTTGACTCCACTGTCATGAGCAACCTTCTCAAACCAGCTCAACCGAGCTCCGATACCAACTGTCACGCCCCCAAGCCTACGGTGGTCTTTCAACCGTGCCGACGAGGTGCGGCACCACCGAACACTTTCTTTTTAACAATACTCATGCACATGGACTACGCCTAAATTCACCTTCGCATTACTTAGTTTGTGTTTCGCAACCAAGTAAACATACATTTATCCTTTATACTTAATGAAGCCCATACTCATTCATTAACCATTGCAATTATAAAACAAGAACATCAACAATTGCAACAAGTATAAAGGAGAGGGGAAATTCCCCGTAATGTGAGTCTGCCCAACAGTTTATTAAGAATATCAGTTTACAATACAAGTGTACTTGGAAAATCTCCAAGCCAACACTTAACTGATTTTACAAAGATAGGCAATCTGCCTTTACAACAGTTTTATGCTTCCTTCCTACAAAGAATGGTGCTCACATGAGCCACCTATAATCCTCTGTTAAATATGCACTAAAACCGTACCTCCGAACCACCGTCGTACAACCTTCTGTTTACTACCAAGTTACAACCTCATCGTACAAGTTTCTAAGGTAAGTGCGCATGAGAAGTGCGCACTTCCTCTCTTGTGCGCAGTCCCTACTTAGCTCTTGTGAAGATTGCAAGTGCGTTCGTTGATGATAATGAGCTCTCCACGCTCATGTATATATAGCCTTCGTGCGTGGGTGGTAGCCCTTCGGCCGACCTCCCAAAACATGCTCCGACACCCCTCCGCGAACGCCTTTTGAATGTCAGCCTGCCCCTTCTACCGTGGGTCGGCCCACCCTTCAACACTCGCTCCCCGGTGGGTATAAACCTCCATTGCACTTCGTTCAAGTTTGTGGACTGTTTTCTTATCGTCGCAAATCATCGCAGAAGTAACGTCGCATTTTGTGCGACGGAGCCATCGCACGCCCGTTCGGCACGCACCCGTCGTGTGCGCCCGCCCGGTCGCCCAGCGCCGGCCCGTTGCAATCCTCTAAGGCGTTACACATATGGTTGCACATTGGTCGGTTTTTATTCCATGATATATTTATTAGATGGGTATGCACTATATATTTGGTGTGTTGATTCATTTATATGTTTCATTGGGGTTGTATTGGAATTGAATCAGTTTACATATGTGTGTTGGTTGCACATTAAATGTGTTGAAGGATGTGCCTAATTGATGCATGAATGTATTGTATGGTGTTTGTGCTTGCCATATGTCATTGGTTTATATATGTGGGTGTTGAACAATAAAGTTATGTGTGTTTGGTCTCCTTTATATGTGCGTTGAAGATGAGTTGAATTATATAGGTGAACTTTGAGCTATATGGTTACATTTCACTCATGTTGTTTATAGAGTTGTTTTTATGAATAAAATAGAGTTGTTGTGTAGTATTTTCTACATTTTATATGAATTAAGTTTTTTTTGGAGGAGAGAAGTCATTATTATTTTCTACTTAAAGAGATATTGCACAATGTTGTTAGAAATTGTAGCAAGAAATGCTAAATTTGACTTATGCCTTAGTCAAATTTAGTAATTCAATTTTCCACAGCGGGATGACTTGGATTGCAATTAACTTGTGTGACATGGACTTGTCTACATTAAATTCAAGTTATAGGCTAGAAGTAGAGTTGTGCATGTAGTGATTGCTAAACTTTAGCAATATAGTTCAACTATTTTTAGTTTGACTCAGTTAACTGAGCCCAAGTAATTAAGTGAGTCAATTGAAGGTCAGTTGAGTAGTAGAACTATTGTTAACTCAGTGATCTCTCAGTTAAACTAGTTAGTCAACGAATTCAAATTCCCTAGCTCGAATGAAGGAAAAGGTACATTGTAATTATCAATTGTATACTAGTTGAGTGTACAAGCTTGATAGTTAAGCAGATGAATCATTCCTTGTGAATTGTGCAAGAAAATAGGAGGAAAATCCTATCTTTTAGGAATTAATTTCCTCAAGGATTTTATAAGGAAATAGGAGCAAGATGAGGTCTTAAATTGGCTAAGACAATCAAGTTTACAATGTAGGGTGTGTTTCATATTCGAAACAAGTCATTGTAATAGTTTCTCATTCTCATATGATTAATGAAAAGAAGCATAGAGGTTTTCTCCATTTAAATCATTGTGTTCTTGTAGTTTTGATGGTTGCATGTCATTGCATGTGTTTCTAAATTATGATTTCCATTTTGTAGAATAGTAGAGGAAATTTATAATCTCTTGTTTTCAGTTTGACTATATCAATAATAACAAATTTCTATTAATATCTACATGGTATCAGAGAAGAAATCACACTAGAAACCTATTGTAACTTTTTCTTGTTCAAGAAAAGTTACAAAAATATTAAAAAAAAAAAAAAAAAAAAAATCAATTAGAATATATGTATACAATGATAATGTTAATTATTAATTAAATAATAAACTTAATTAAGCAAGGTAAATTAATTAAATTGACAAATATAAATAAAGTTTATCATATATATATGATCGATATTAATTAAAGTTAACAAATTAATTAGCCTTAAAAATAATTAAAAATCAATTAATTAAAATCAAAGTTAAAGGTCTCACTCACCAAATTTTGTAGCCCACCAAAATTTATGAGAAAATAAAATAAATTTTTCTTTTATAACTTTTTGCAATAAAAATGGAATGCAGACCCCCTATTTGTTTTGAAAATTGTGAAGGGGGGTTCTGCAATTCATGAGATAATGACATGTAACTTTAAGTAAAACGGTGGTAAAATTTGAGGACCCCGCTCCCACCTTCCTTAAATGTTAATGGGCAGACACCCCCACACAATTAATTTTAATTTTAGCCATAGATTTTCACATAGTGACTAGGAATTATATTTGATTTAAAATATTATATTTTGATAAATAATAATGACCATTAGTTTAATAACTTTAATAATTTGTGATAGAACTATAGTTTTAAAATAAAATGCACATATTTAAAATAAATGGAAAATAAAAATAATAAAATAATAATTCAAATTAATAAATTTGGCTCGACATATAATGTATTTGACTTTTATACTCCAACAATGGACATGATTTTAGCATTTGAAGGAGGAAGATCAACAATCAATCTTATTCAGATTTTGAGGCAGAGAATTTTCAAACAACTCCAAATTTCCTACAAATGTTCATAAATTGTTTTTTTATTTGTTTATTTTTAGTATATTGTTAGAATTGTATCCCTAAAAGCTTGTAACAACTTTAGAAGTTCTAATATCTATATATTCTTTATTTTGAATGAGAAAGGGTTGGATTTTGATGCCAAAACCCTGACCATTTTTGTAAATTCTCTTGTTGGAGAATTTTTAATGAAGGGTTTCTCAGTTTAGTTTTATAACATAATCTATTTTTTATGTATGTTTTTTCCAGTGATTTCATAATTTGTTTCTTCATATGTTTGAGGTGATACAGAAGTACAGGGTAAGGCTAATTTGAGGATTGACTTTATTGAAAACCCACTGCAAATTATAATCATTACTAAGAATAGCTAATTGAACAGGTTATTTAAATTAGTACCCTTGCATCATTAAATGGTTTCCTTTTGTCATATCTTAAATGTATTTATGTGGACTATAGAGATTATTTTATAAGCCTCTGCTATATTAGATGATTAGGTATTCAAGGAGGATACTTAATTACCTAATTTATTTTCCATCTATCTACCAAACTATTTCTAGTTATGTTTTTATTCCATAATTGAACATTGCACTTTGATAAGGCATATGTGAGAGATGGATTTACTTGTGAGCAGAGATTTGTGACTCATGAGAAACCACCTATACAATAAATGCTAGATATGGCCATTGTGTTTCATAGGTTGTTGTCCACTAACCATGAACAACATTAGAAAGCCTCGTAACACTTGAGCGAGCCCCCTCTAGTTTGACGACCATCTTGGACCTAACAATTGGTTGATTTGGTTTCTCGTTGCAGTTTCGCAACCAAGAATTGCCTTCGAGAAACAAATACAACATTTAACATCATTTCCCGGGAGAGAAGTAATGAATAGATCTATCCTTGGAGAACAATAATTGATTAGATCTATTCTTTGCTAGTGAACAAAGACTAGACATTTGATATTGGTTGCATTTATTTCACCTCGAGGCTCCACTTTATCTGTATGGTGATTCCACCGGGCTACCAATTCCACTGGTTTGAGATGTTAACCACATTCATTGTTATGTTCGCTCATAACCTTATAATTATTTCCTTCAGTAGTATAGTTTTTTTCCTCTTGATAGTGATAAAAAATTTCACAAATTTATAGAGGATGGAACTTTCCAAGCTCACCTATAAGTATCAGTTGCCTATGGAATTTGTGTTTCATATTGTACATACTTTTCAAGTTTTTAGCTACATAAAAGGTGGTTTGTCAATAAATCCAATTCTCACCTGGTTGCATTGGAAGTTTGACTACACCTAACAGTGTGGGATTTTCAAATTAGTTTAAGTAGAGGTGTGTGAAATTAAATAAATTTAGCAGTTGTTTTAGTTTGGATTTCAGTTTGTAGTACGCATTTTGGTTTGGTTGAGTGCAATAAGTTGCAGGAGTCTAAAAGGAGAAAATGTATTGTTGTTGATGAATTGACTCCATAGCCCAGTGGATTAGGCATTGTTGTGCTTATTTTCACTTGGAGTAGCTATTTCTTTGTTGTATGGCTTAATGGTGAACAAAAATGATTTCAGAGCACAATAGGTTACAATGAGCAAAGTCAATACATAGTGTTGTTTGGAATAAACTTCTACAAAAAAATTTACCAATGGCCTTCAAATTTAAAGGAATTGCCCCCAAATTTGAATCAACTCTCTATTAGAAAAACCTTCTATTATTTCATATTTGTAGAGTACACTATTTGAATTGGTATTATATCGAGCACAATATTACACTTTCAACATATTTTCTAGGACAAAATATTATGTTACTGGCTGATGAACAAGATTATGACATACTAGAACACAAAGACTTTTCTCAACTATAAAAAAATATGACAAAGTTGAAAGTTTGCAATGAAAATTTCAGATTGGAAATAGGTTACAAGTTACAGCTGCAAATTACAGGTTTTATGGCATGACTCCATGCTTAAAATTTAAGGCATCTCGTCTATAGATTCTCTGCATCCCACAGGGGGAAGTAGTCCCTAGTTGTAGCCTATGTTGTCACTTTTTCTTGTTCAAGAAAAGTTACAAAAATTTTCAAAAAATAAAAATAAAAATAAGAATAATAACTGAATTATATTATATATATATAGAGTAATGTTACTTATTAATTAAATAATAAAGCATAATTAATCAAGGTAAATTGATTAAATTAACAATTATATATATATATATATATATATATATATAATATATATAACTAACTTAAGGAATTAATTAGGCTTAAAATTTATTAAAAATCATTAATTAAAATCAAATTAATTGTTCCGCTCACCAATTGTTGTAGCACACCAAATTTATGGAGGAATATTTTTTTTTTTTTATTAACTTTTTGCAACAAAAGTGGATTGCCGAAACCACCCCGTAAGTTGTTTTGAAAACCCATGAAGGAGGGGGGATCACATAGGGATTGAGAATTATATTTGATTTCAAATATTATATTTTAATAAATAATAATGGTTGTTAGTTTAATAACTTTAATAGTTTGTGATAGAGTTATAGTTTTAAAATAAAATGCACATATTTAAAATAAACAGAAAATAAAATTAATAAAATGATAATTCAAATTAATAAATAAATCTATTAAATAAAATTTGGCTCAACATATAATGTATTTGATTCTTATATTCCAACAATGAATATGATTTTAGCATTTGAAGGAGGAAGATCAACATATGAACTTATCCATATTTTGAGGCAGAGAATTTTCAAACAGTGCCAAATTCCTTGCAGATTTTCAGAAATTGTTTTTTATTTTTAGTATATTGTTAGAATTTTATCCCTGAAAGCTTGTAATAGCTTTAGAAGTTGTAATATCTATATATTATTTTATTTTGAATGAAAAAGGGTCGGTTTTGATGCCAACACCCTGACCATTTTTGTAAAATATCTTATTGTAGAATTTTTAATCAAGGGCTTTTGGCTTCAGTTTTATGACAAAATTTGTTTCTAATGTATGTTTTTCCATTGATTTCATAATTTGTTTCTTCATATGTTTGAGGTAATACAAAAGTGCAGGGTAAGTTTAAGTTGAGGATTGAATTCCTTGAAAACCCACTGCAAAATTATAATCATTACTAAGAATAACTAATTGAACAGGTTGTTTAAATTAGTACTTTTGCATCATTAAATTGTTGCCTTTTGTAGTCTCTTAAATGTATTTATGTGGGCTATAGATATTTTTTTGTACGCCTCTGATATATTAGATGATTAGGTATTCAGGGAGGATACTTAATTATCTAATTAATCTTATATCCTTCTACCAAACTCTTTCTAGTTAGGTTTTTTTGCCATAGATGAATGTTGGCATTTCATAAGGCCTCTACGAGAGAGGGATTTAGTTGTGAGCAGGGATTTGCGACTCATTAGAAACTACCTATACAACAAATCCTAGATATTATTGTTGTGCTTCATAGGTTGTTATCTAGTGACAATGAACAACATTAAAAAGCCTTGTAACACTTGAGAGAGCCCCCTCTGCTTTGAGGACCAGCTTGAACCTAAAAATTGGTCAATTTGGTTTCTCGGATTATTTTCACAGCCAAGAACTGCCTTCGAGAAACAAATACAACAAAACCAATCAATATATCTTCTCCTTCATAGATTTCAATTTGCAGATTCAGTGAAAAAGTTCTCTTATGTGTGGGAAAATGTCTTTCAGTGGATTGAGATTGAAGTATGCCCTAGAGGGAACCTTGAATTTCATATCTTGGAAGCACATGATGGAAGTTGTAATCGATAACAATGGAGTGCTAGAGTACACCAAAACTGACACTCCACAACCAAGAACATTAAATGTACAAGAACTTGGACAATGAAAGAAGGATACCATAAAAGCCAGAAGGATCATCCTATAGGGTGTGAGAGACCACATAGCATTGAATTTACATGGCAAGGAGATTCCATTTTTTATGTGGAAGACCCTCACTAAATTATTTGATAATAGCAGGGATGCCAAGATATTAGCATTGAGGGGCAATCTCAGAAACATCTGCATGAAAAAAATGAAACCATTCCTCATTACATCTCCATATTCACTCAATGTCAAGATGAGCTTAGAGGAGTTGGAGAAAATATTCCATCTTTAGAGTTATTGAGCCTAACTCTCCTAGGCTTTCCAAAATCCTAGATTGTTACTAGGACTTTGTAAATGGAAGGAACAAATTTCCAAATTGGGAGAGACTTTGGTCCGATTTGGTGCAAGAAGAAATTCGAAGGAACACCAGAGATGGAGTAACATCCAAAGCTAAGGAGAAGAGAATTTTTCCTTGGTTGGGAAGGGAAAGAAAGTTAAGGGCAAGAAGCCCAAAATCAAGCCAGAGTCTACCTAGAGGAATAGCAAGAAGAAGGACCTAAGCAAGATAAAATGTTTTCATTTCCATGAATATGGGAACTATGGAAAAATGTGTATGCATGAGAAGTTTCATAAGAAGACCTCAGGAGGAGTAGGAGGTGAATCACTTTCTTTACAATTAGAATTAAACTTCACCCTGATTGCATGCATGATAAGCATTGTAATGGGGAGTTTGAGTTACCTAGATTCAGGTACCTTATTCCATATGGAAAGATGCAAAGAATTATTTAATAGCATAGAGGAGAAGGATCTCCATATGCACATATAAATTGGGGATGATGAGTGGTAGAATACTAAAGGAATTGGAATTGTAATGTTTAAGATGGAATCAATGTCCCATCTTCATCTAAAATATGTTATGTATGTACCTAGGTTGAAGAAGAACTTGATCTTTGTATCTGTATTAGAGGATAGAGGCTATGATGTTGTTTTCAACAAGGGGAAATCCTTTTTGAGACATGTAGCTATGGGAAAAGTGAAACATATTGGAGTTAGAGTGAAATGTATCTACAAACTTGAGGTGGAATCTTGTGTTTCAATAAGTAGCAAGGTAGAAAATGTCCAAAGTCGAGATGTTGGAGAACTCTAGCATAGTTTCATGGGATACTTACACCATGGAGCCCTAAAGATCATGCAGCAAATTGCCACTGGTCTCTTGAAATGAACCCTTGACCAGTATGATGTCTACAAGGGATGCACATTGGGGAAATATGTCAAATCCACCTTCCAAGGCCAAGATAGTAGAGATGGAGAAATCTTGGAGTGAATCAACTATGATGTATGTGGACCATTTTCTATATCCTCTACAAAAAACCACGAGTATTATGTGATTTTTGTTGATGAATTTTCTAAAAAATGTTGGATCTTCTTCATGCGAAAGAAGGATGAAGTTTCCTCAAAATTTTTTGAATTCAAAGCATTGGTTGAAAAGGAGACTAGTCTGAAATTGAAAGCCCTAGGAAGTGACAATGGAAGATAATTTGTTTCTATCACCTTCAAGGACTTTTGTGCCAAAGAGGGTATTAGAATAGAACTCATAGCACCCCATAACCCACAACAAAATGGGGTGGATGAAAGGAAGAACATAAGAATAGTGGCAGCAGCAAGGGCCATGTTTCATGATCAAGGGATGCCATTACATCTATGGGAAGAAGCATGAAACACCATAGTTTATTTGCGGAATAGGGGCCTTCATGGAATACTTGCCATGATCACACCCGATGAAACTTTCTCATGATCACACCCGAAGAATATTTCTCTGGGAGGAAACCAAATATATCTCATTTTCTAATTTTTGGAGCTACTGTGTATTGTCATGTCTCCAGGAATAACAAGAAGAAACTTGAGCCTACAGCTATGATGGGTATATTTGTAGGATACACAGAGACACCACATAATTATTGAGTGTATTTTCCCTCACTCAGGGTGAAATTAGAGAGGAGAGATATCAAATTTGATGAGGAGAAGGCTATGAGATGCTCTCTAGAGAGAGAGCTAAGTATCCCACCAAAGGAGGAGCTTCTAGTTCCTAAGGAGGAGCCTCAGATAGAGCTTCAAGATGTTGTGGAGCAGCCATAAGTGGAGGAGCATACATGAGGCTGAATGGAGGCACCCACTTAACTAGAATCTTCCAAAGTGGGTAGAAAGACAACCAGAGAAGTTAATAGATTGTTTCAGGATACACGAGAGCATGTGGGAGATCCTACATCTTAACATAGGAAAAGGAGGTCACCAGAAAAGTACACTGGGTATATGGCTCTCATGACATAACTAATTGAATCAAAGCCTTCATTTGAGGAAACATTTTCTCACCCAGTGTGGGATGATGCCATGGTGGAGGAGGATGAATCCATCATGAAGAATAGTGTATGGGAAGTGGTGTCGAGACTAGAGAACAAGTCAGTGGTTGATTCCAGATGGATCTACAAAGTGAAACATGTAGTTGATGGGAGCATCGAGAAGTACAAGACCATATTTTTGGCCAAAGGCTTCTCTCAAGTAGAGGGAGTTGACTAAGAGGAAACTTTCCCATGTGGCAAGATATTCCTCAATCATAACCATTTTAGCATTAACTATGTAGATGGGGTGGAAGATCCACCAAATGGATGTGAAGTTTTCCTTTCTCAATGGTGTTGTTGAGGAAGAAATTTACATAGAGCAGCCAGAGGAATTTGAGACATATGACAAGGAGACACATGTGTGTAGACTCAAAAAATCCCTATATGGTCTCAAACAGGCACCTTGATCTTGATACACTTGGATCGACACATATCTCAGTGGATTGGGCTTCACCATAAGTGAAGCAGATGCCAATATTTATCAAATTGTGATATATGGAAAGTTTTCTATCTTGGTTTTGTATGTTGATGACTTGATACTTACAGGGGATGAGTAGTTGATCCACTCTTGCAAGGAGGACATTGTAAGATAATTCGAGATGAAAGACATGGGATTGATGCATTACTTCCTTGGGCTAGAAGCATGGCAGGTTATTTGTGAGTTGTTTGTGAGTCATGGGGAGTATTCGTCTGAAATACTTCAAAGATTTCACATGGATAATTGCAAGCCTATGGACAGACTTCTAGCTAAAAATTGAAGGAAAGAGAGTGCCTCTTCAAGAGAGGTAGTAGATGCAACCATCTATAGATAGCTTTTGGTATCCTTAATGTATTTGGTTAACACAAGTCCTAACATATGCTATGCAGTTAATCAATTGAGTCAAGTGATGGTGAAGCCTACCAAGTTGTATTGGAAGGAAGAAAAGCATGTGTTGAGGTACCTAAGAGCCACAACCAAGTCTGGGTTATGGTACATGACGATAGAGGGAGTGAAGCTCCAAGGCTTCACTAATGCATATTGGGTAGGGATTCCATTAGATAGGAAAAGTACTTCGAGTGTTATCTTCAGTGTTGGGTATGCAATTATTTCTTGGTGTAGTAGGAAATGGAGGTCTATGGAACTCAGCTCAGTATAGGTTGAATAGATGTTTGCAATTCAAGCATCATGTGAGGCCATTGGGATGAGGAAAATAATTGTGGGTCTTTTCAGTCGGGAGATGGATCTGACAGTGATTTATTGTGATTATCAAAGCTCTATCAAACTCTCTGAGAATCCAATATTTCATGACAAGTCCAAGCACATTGATATCAGGTACCATCGCTTGCAGGATTCTATGTAGAGGAGAATTATGATGCTACAATACATTCTAACTAAGGAGTAGGATGTAGATATCTTGATAGAAGCATTTTCAAGAGGTAAATATGAATTCCATAGGTGAAAGATAAGGGTGTTGCAAAATCCCTTTCTTTTTAAGATGGATTGTTAGAAATTGTAGCAAGAAAGACTAAATTTGACTTGTGTGTTAGTCAAATTTAGTAATTTTATTTTCCACATATCTAGGATGACTTGGATTCCAATTATTAACTTGTTTGACATGCCCTTGTCTATTAGTTAGCTCAGTAAATTCAAGTTATAGGCTAGAAGTAGAGTTGTGCTAAAATTTAGTAATCTAATTTAGTTATTTTTAGTTTGATTCAGTTAACTAATATTAAGTAATTAATTGAGGCAGTTGAACGTCAGTTGAGTAGTAAAATTGTTGTTAACTCAATGATCTCTTAGTTAAACTAGTCAATAAGCTAAAAATAGCCCAAACATGCATGGAATTTGAATTTTCTAGCTCAAATGGAGGAAAAGGCACATTTTAATTATCAATTGTATACTAGTTGAGTGTATATGCTTGAAAATTAAGCAAGTGAATCATTCCTTGGTAATTTCCCAAGGAAATAAGAGAAAATCCTATATTTTAGGAGCTAATTTCCTCAAGGACTGCACAAGGAAATAAGAGAAATATGGGGTATTGAATTGGCGAAGTATTGGCTAGAGAAGGAAAGTTAGCGAGAGAACAACTTTACAATGTAGGGCGTGCTTCATATTCGAAAAAAGACATTGTAATACTTTCTCATTCTCGTCTGATTAATGAAAATCAGTAGAGGGGGCTTTCCCAGTTAGGTTCCCCTATAAATCATTGTGTTCTTGTGGTTTTGATGGTTTCATGTCATTGTATATATTTCTAAATTGTGATTTCCATTTCACAGAATAGCAGAGGAAATTTGTAATCTCTTGTTTTTAGTTTGAATACATTAGTAGTAGCAAATTTCTATTAATTTCTACCATTGGTTGTTTAGTGCATGTTTACAAACATTATTATTGTAATATTTGTGAGATTCACCTAAGTTGTTCACTAAAAATGACCATGATTAATAAAATATTAGAGTTCTTGCAAACTTTGATGCTCAGTTCTATTGATGACACATTCAAAATTAGAAAAAACCCTCTTGCTGATATTCAAATGTGTCTACAAGATGCTCATGAAAAGATCGAGTTTATATAGCTTGAATCACAACTACAATAGAAAAGACACCATTATAAACTTGTTTTTGTTCATAACAATCCTTTGTTTGATATTGAGACAGACTCCCATTAGCTGTTATAACCTAATCAAATTAGTGAAAGAACATATTTGCATGAAAATGCAGGAATTCAACTTGCACTTCCTAAGCTAATCACATACCTTGGGAAGAGATTGTCAACAATAGGAACAAAACTGGTCTTGGATATGACAAAGTTGTGTCCTTTCATATTCAGACTATTCCAAACCCATACAGTTTCAAAGTCTTGGTTTTCTTCATTATGATTCATACTCACCTATTCTAAATCCTTCTCCTCCACAACAACAGATTGTCAAATGCCAACATTGTGACAGAGGTGGCCATGTGAAATATCATTGTTTTAATATTTACCCATGTAAGCATTGTGGTAAGCACACTTATTATTCAATCAGATGCTTCAAAAACAAGCCTCCTACAAGGATGAAGATTCACCCTGGATGGATTTCTTCTTGACAATGGGATTCAATATCCAAGAAGATATTTTAGTCATAACACAAAATTTTCTCTCGAGTATTGAAAAATATTGCAGTTGAGATTTCTTCATCGTGTTACCTTGTATTTGATGGGGGGGAATTGACAGTCATCTACAAGCTTCAAAGATAAATCAAGCAAGCTTGGGCCTGCTGCCTAAGCCTAGAGCCAAAGTTAATCATACCAAGGTTCAAAGTTGTAGACAATGAATCCCGTGAGCATGACTTTAGTTGGTGTCCTTCCTTAAACCACTATAGGTTGAGACCTCAATGTTCTCCCTTTTTAAAACACTTCCTCTAGTAGAAGACTTCATCTTCTAACCATATTTGGAAGATTTCCAAGTTGAGACCTCAATGGTCTCCATTTTTTAGAACTTTCCCCTAGTAGAAGACTTCAACTTCTAGCTATATTTGGAATTTTTCGAGGATTTGCATGAAGCATTCTAGGTTGAGACCCCAAAGGTATCCCTTTTCACAAAATTATGGAGCACTTCCTCTAGAAGAATCATGCTGCTTCTAGCTAGATTTGAAACTATTCTAGCAACTATACTAAGCATTCCAATGTTGGTGGTCATCTTTAAAACCACCACCAGTTGAGACCTCGAGTTCTCTTGCCTATACCATTATTTTAGAGAATGCAGACAACCAATTTTTGTCATGCACCTTTTACATATTTGTAGTATAGCTCTCTTCCTAGACTCAAATACACCCCTTTAAATTAAGGGGGAATGTTAGACAACTAATCCACTAAGGGTTATGGTGTGGAAGATGAACAGTCATTGGACTCCAAGAGACCACTTGGTATATGAAAAACAAGGGTCATAAGACATTATATAAATGCATATAATTGTGAATAAAATGGATATCAAGAGTCATCTTCGTTTTTCTATCTATTTTGTGTGTGAGTTTAATAGATAGTACATGGCAAGATAACTTTCTATTTGTTTTCCTGAAGGGAAACCAAACCAATAACATAAATTTAGAGCCTTGAGTTTGTAAAGATATAGTTTAACCAAATATCAAATAAGAAAGATGATAGGCATGATATATAAAGGAAAAGAAAAAAAGAAAAGAAAAACGATCAAAATTGTAGTCTCGCTACATAGATATTTTTGAGGAGGGGAATTTTCCAGCATTGAGAAGTGTTGTTGAGCATAGAGTTGGTAAGTTGATCATAGTAGAGGAGGAATGTTTTGATCTTAGGATATGTCCAAAGATGATTTTCCAATGCTAAGACTAGAATTTTCAAGCTTGTCCATGATTTCATTTCCCTCGTAATGAATATATGTCAACAAGTGCGCTTGAATGAGGGATAAAAGGGAGGAAACTTTCACAATTTTAGCTGCAAGATGCCAACTTTTGGAGACTTTGCAAGGATTGATGCCACATCGAATTTTTTGAAAAATGGATATGATAACTTGAGAGCCTCCTTCAATGATAATCTTATGATACCTATTTTGAATGTCAATTAAAATACATTGTTGCAAGGCCCATAAATTTGTCATGTTCTTTGTTTTATGTCTAATTTCTCTTGCATAAATATGAAGGATTTGTACCATAGAATTTTTGAAAAATCCTCCATAACTTATTGGATTGGGATTTCGTTTTTATGCTCCATCAAAATTTATTTTGATGAAATCCAAGGGAGGAGGGACCTAAGTCATTGGACCAGAAGGGGAAGCAAGAGAATTTGAGACAATAAGGGTGGAATAGCTGGGAGAAAGTTCTATAGTGGCCATGATGGATCCTTCCTAAGGATTATATTCCCAATCCTAAGTGGACCACGAGATAAGATGGATGGTTTATTTTAGCTTGTTGAGGATGGCCTATCAGGTGGAGTCGATCGATAAGATGGTATTTTTGAAGATGCGTTGGTTCCTTTCTTTTCATACATTGGACAAAATTTTGGAATGAAGTGGACCTCCAATTTTCAAAATTTATAATAAATATTGTCTATAAGTCTATGAGACTACCTGAAGATTCTAGCTAGATGATCCTAGATGGTGGAAGAAACGTTGTAGTTATCAAAGAGATGATTAACATCCTCTCCACTAGGGAAACATAAATGGTAGATTGAGGAGCCATGGAAGCCTTCTTTTTGGAGTTTATCCCATGTGAGGTTTTTGTTCCATAGAATAATCCATAAGAATAATGTGATTTTGGGTCAATGCTTGAGTGTACATAGATTGTGCCATTTACTGTGAATTTTCATTTAATGGTCTCAAGGTAAGAGCTTACATTCTTCTTGGACGTTGAAATTACCAGTAAGACGATATCCCCATCTCAAGATGTCCTCCCATCCTAAACTTCAATTGTCATTTTAACTAGAACTTGAGACAATGTATCTACTTCCCATGGTGAGAGAATAATGGGATAAGATGAGCTAATTTTCCATTCTCACCATTGAGATTATGGAGCTTTCATTTCCCAATATCAAGCTACCTGAGTATAACCTTGAGTGATGAGGTAATATTTTATAGTTTGAAAGAGATTGTTGTGATTTGTCTATTAATTCCAGGAGTCTTCCTAGAATAAGCCAATAGTTCCATTTCAGATCTTTAAGAAGATATGATCTTGAACCAATTGTTTGTTTTTCCATGCAACATTCTAAATGTGAGATCCATGTATGTAGCCATACATTATAATGATTTGTGGTAGGTGTGGAAGGGGAATACTTTTTTTTCCACATTTGACTCTACTGAGCATATGTGTATTCCATTCATATCCACTATGTCTTAGAATTTAGAGCTTGGCTTAGTCTTTTGGGATCCCAAAGCCCTATGCATTCGTTATCTTTGAGTTGGCATAGTTTGTCCCAGGCAACCAATACCCATTTTCTTTCTTTTTTTGATCCCTCCCAAAGAAAGGTACAATGAATATTTCAGAGCTTATTAATGATGGATCTGGGAGCAGCCATGGCCAAAAGAAGATAGATTGGGAGGGATTCCAAAATATATTTGAGAAACATTAGAAATATTTTAAAGTTGACGACTATAATTGTCTAATTGGAGAGTTTAGACTCAAATTTTAAGAACAGGTCCTCCCAGACTTTAGCTTTTAGCATAATGGTAGTAATAGGAGTACCCAAATATATGGATGGAAGGGAGCCCAATTGGATTCCAATAATTTGAGAAATGTGGGCTTGAATAACAAGTGTCATATTGAAGAAGAACAATTGCAATTTGGTTAAGTTGATGGACATTCGAGAGGTCTCAAAAAATAATGTGTAATGCTAATGAAAGTGGAAGCCTCTTTGACATTAGGAGTTCCAATTAAGAGGGCATCATCAACAAATTGTTGGTGAGTGGAACACTTCAATGGGGTACCCATGGGGAGCCTGCAGAGTTGGCCTTGTGCAAGAGCATGCTTAATACTTCTACCTAAACCCTCTTCCATAAGAAGAAATATACAGGGAGAAATGTGATCACCCTGTCTAATGCCATAGGATGGAGTAAAAGTGGGAGAAGGAGGTTCGTTAATGAGGATGCAGAAGAAGACCTTTGAAATGAGAGCCATTACCTAGTGAATATATTTCTTGTTGAACCCAAAAGTTGTTAAGCTGCGAAAAATGAATTTTCAACTAAGCTTGTCAAAATCCTTAGACATGTCAAGCTTGATAACCATTCTAGGCATCTTGGAGGGTTAAAGAGAATGGATTTTCTCATGAGCCAAGATGATGTTGTCTAGGATTTGACAACCGTCCACATAGCTAGTCTACTATGGGGAGATTACCAAGGGGAGGAGTGGAATTAAGTGATTGACTATGAATTTTGAGATAATTTTATAGATAACATTACATAGAGTAGTGGGAACCGATAGTAAGAGGGTGCTCCATATTTGGAATATTTGGGGAGAAAACAAATGAAGGTTGTGTCAAAGGCAATGAGAATGGAAGCATATCAACAAGAATCTTCTACTACTTTCCATATATCCTACCCCATAATTTTCTAATAGGCTTGGAAAAACTCATCTATGAAGCCATCAGGGCTCAAAGATTCCCCCTTAGGCATTTCCATTACGGTTGCTTCTACTTCTTGAAAGGATATTTCTTTGAGTAGAAGGGAATTTTGTTCTCCAGAGACTAGCTTTGGGATATTCTTCATAATTTCCTTTATGAAACGTCTCATGTCTGGAGTGGATTTGAAGAGGATGGATTTGAAATGGTCCATAATCTCTTTGACAATATCATCATGATTTTCCAACCTTTGATTGAGGGAATTTTGGATGATTAAATTACAATTTTTTTGCCTGTGGTTGACCATTGATCTGTGGAAAAAAATGGTATTCTTTTTCCCTTCTTTAAGCCACTTAACTCATGATTTCTTCTTCCATATGATTTCCTCTTGGATGAGCCTCTGATTGATTTTTTTTTTACTATAGCTTCTCTGGATTGTAAATCTGTTGAGATATCTTCCTGAATTATGGATTGTTGAATTGCTTCCATCCCTTTTATGAGATTTTATTTATCTTTAAATATGTTTCCAAAGCTATTTATGTTCTAGTCCTTCATATTTTCCTTCAAAATTTTGAGTCTTTACTTAAAGAAAAACATTACAATCCCCTTAATGGTGACTGAAGCATTCCACCAAGATTTTATTTTGGAGAGGAAGTAAAGATGTCTTAGCCAAAAAAAATTCAAATCTTAAAGGTTTTTTCTTGGGAAAGCATGACCAATCTAGAGAAAGAGAAACGGGCCATTGATTGGATCTGTGGCTAGGAAGGATGGTGGTTTCAAAGTTAATAGCTGAGAGGAAGATGGATTCAAAGATGAGGAATATATCCAAATGAGAGGCAATTTGAGAAGAGACACCTCTCTTATTATTCTAGGTGTGAATGCCATTAATAGTGGGAAGGTACACAAGATTGGATTCATTGAGAAAGTCATTAAAAAGATAAATTTCTTCCTCTATTATTTGAATTCCCCATTTTTTCTCCTAAAGTAGGGTAAAGTCGCCTTCTAAAATTGAATGGTGAGGTTCAATCAAAATTACTTAGCCTTACATATTACAATATTTTGTTGATGACCCACATAAAAAATATATATTATTACGAATATTTTTTAAAATGTCACATATTAATTTTATATTAAGAATTGAATGAATTACATAGCTCCTTCTTATTATTCTGATGAGGAAGCACTTGATATTTTTTATTTTATTTTTACTTTTAAATATTTTTTCTTTGGACATTAAATATTCTACTATATACAATATTAAATATAATTAAAATATGTTCATATTTTTTTTTCCTAGGCAAAAATTGTAATTTTGTTAATGAATTAACAAAATCACATGTTGTAGGTGCTTACAAAGCATTCAATCATTCCAGTCTAAACTGGTGTACACATTGTCAAAAATTTGCTTCGAAATGGAGAGAAGCAATATGCTTTTCTCCATTTCTTCTTTTCTACCTTTCTCCATTCTCCTTGGGATGGAGTGGATGATACAATTGCTAGCTGGGAATCTTCATTGTTTCTTGGGTTTTCTTTATTTTAATGTAAGATATCAGATACATGATGATGTTTGGAAACCCCTATCTCCTTTACTTCAATTAAATCCACCTGCCTCGTTGTGTGCTGGGGTTCCTAGGTCTTCATGATTTATTCCTTCCTTTTCTACATTGTCCTGTGATATTTTCGTTTCTTCTACGGTAGGAGGCGCTATTTCTTCTTCTTCCACTTCATCTTCAGACTGATGTGGTGGGAACTACCATCCCTTGGGTTGTTTTCCTGGTTTCTTCTTCCTTCGAGGTGTTTTTTGGTTAGCAGGACATGTGCTTTATAAATGTCCTGTTTGTCGACATGTTCACCATCTAAATGTCGTGTTCTCAAAATCTAAAATTTGTGTCCAACTTTGCTTGTTATGTGTAAGGAGAGTATGATCTGGAAAACCTTTGTTGAGATCCACCTCCACACACATTCTAGCAAAAGTGAAGATTCATTCTTTAATTCTTTGTCTGTTTTTCTTAATGTATCTCCTTAAGAGGTTCCCAATTCCTTCTAACACTTTGTGATGCCAAAAATGTAGGAGGATATTATGCAATCTTACCCATATTGGCATTATTGATACTACCATTGTATTGGCATCGAAATTGGGGAATCATGAGGTGAAAAAAAGTCCCGCAAAACCCCAAAACCACGGGCCTTCTTGCAATACATTTCACGTTCGTCTGAGGATGCAGATTTTACTATGAAAAATACCCTGGAACAAATATGAATCTCATAATTTCATGACGAATTTGTGAGAATCTAGTGAAATAGATCCACTAGTTTTGGCCAGAAACCGTTGAACCTGCATATAACATCTTGTGATTCATAAGTGGTGCATAGATCAGTTGTTTCTGTAAGATCTACTGTCATAGCTAGTATTTGATTCAGTTGCTCCACTATGTAGGGAATGGGTAGATTGCGTGCCTCATCTGGTTTTGTTGAAACCCCATATTTCCCTTTTAGGATGTCTTTGAACGAAAGGCCTTCATATCTTGGTCCCTGATTTGGTTCTGATCCTTTGGGGAGGCTAAATCTAGATATTCCTTTTGTTCCTTTTGGTTTTCTTGGACCAGGAGAGCCTTGCCAAAGTTGCAAATTTAATATGATGGTGGAAGATGGAAGAATGTTGTAGTCTTCAATTCTCATCTCATCCTAGATATCTCTACCTTCGTAGGTCAGGCTTTGAAAGTGCATCAGAATGCCCAGAGAGTGCATAATGTTTTTCTTCATACGACAGACATTATCAGAGGCCCAAGCCCAGAATATAATTGATTTTCCGACTGGGTTTTAATGAATATTTGGAAAGTTACGAGTTTCCCATGATCCGGCCCCTTGTTATGAGGTAAAAATAGGGTTTTTTCCTTATCATAAGTAAGAAAGTGTTCTGTGAGGCATGGGAGGGATAGATTTGAAGAAAAAACACCCAAACGGATATCCCAGACTCTAGCCTGCACTACCCAAACCTTCTAAGAGGATTCTCCTTCGTGTTTTGACTTAAATACAAAAATTCGATAGAAGGCAAAGCCAAAAGATTTATAAGCTTCCGGATCTGGCCAGTGCAGGGGTCGATCTACCATCTGGATGCCCAGATCTGATAGCCCTTGTCTGATTTTATGGGAAACGCCTTGATTTAGGAAGGGAGAGATCATCCCTAACCAATGTAGGAGTTGATCTACCACTCGGAGATCATATTCTAGTTTGTGGAGGAGCCAAACGATTGGATGATTGGCAAAGTCGGTGTGCACATCTTCAGATTTTCTGTGGAGGCATTGTGCTCCCATCCTGCGTTCTCCATTAATGCCCAGATCGCTGGGTTGGAGAGCAACATCGGCGCAGAAAGCACTCTCATAAACCCTCGCCAACGCTCCCGAAAGATCCCGGTCTTGGATGAATAATTATTATCATTTCCTTCATATATATATATATGTGCTATAGTGCAGATCTTCAAATAGTTTATTTAAATCTTTTGTTGAAATATTTTTGAAAAGTATAACGTTTAAACATCTTATTCACTTTTTTTTTTTTTACTTCTAATTACTTTATCTTTGTTTAAAGTTGATATGTAATTATATTACATTATGTGGACATCAAAATAATTTATTTATGATTGAGAGTGACTGAAAGTTTTTTACGACATTGGATTGTAAGATCAACAACAAATCGAGTGACCATGATGAAATAGGACTACCAATGTTTTATAATATTATAGCTGACATTGTTCTTCTACTTAGAGAATATTTTATATTTATTTTAAGAGAGATATGTATCAACTCCACGTTAAGCACAAACAAAATCACACGTCGCTTAAAATACATCTCTCAACATAATAATATTAACATGAATGCTTCACTCAATGAACCTCTGACATTACGTGCGTTCGTGGCATACTAAACAATACCCTTAATTTGACTACATATTGAAAATACCTCTAAAAATCACTTTATTTAACCCCTTACCAATATGAACCTAATACACCTTCCCAATTGAAAAAACCCCTATTTTCATTAGATATTGTAGTTAGCTATTATTTCATTAACATTTTTTTATACCCTTTTATATTTTTTCATGCGGTAGTCTAACTAGCCGGAGGAATTGCCTAGAAAGTTATGGAAATTCCAGTCATATTTAGAGAAAATCCGGCAAGAATTTTTGTAAATCCAAGTTATAGTTTTTAAACTTCAAATTTTTAGATGTCCTAGACATTTTTGATGGTATTGAATCCATTTCCACCATCAAAAACACGATTCAAACACGGTGTCTACAAGATTTTTTGAAATTGTTTTGCCCAGATTCAAGCCACTTTTAGTCATCCAAGCAATTCCTCAGCCTCATTAGATGACTCATTTTTTTATTAACTTTGAACTCCAATTTTTATACTTATTCTTATTATATGTTTTAATATATTATATTATTTTTTTCTCACTCTACATTCCCCAATATAAATACACAATATAATTATTGCTCTTCTAACCTCCTACACAAATAATAATACTTATTCTAATATTTTCATTTTTATAAATTTATTTATTTATTATTAATAAATTGAAATAATATCATGTTCTATCAACTTATCAAATTGGAAAATTTTCTAATTTACTAAAAACAAATAAATCATATTATTTAGAAAATTAAAATTTACAATATCTTTTTAAATTGTATTTACTTTCTATTTACATATTCAGAGTTTTTTGAGGATGCTCCCTCTATCAATATGCTAGGGGCATATTGATACCATTGAAATGGAAAATGTTCTCATCATTAATGGATTTTTATATTTGGTGCTCTTTTTTATTTGAGTTTAAAGCTCATTCATGCTGTTATATTATGTTTACCCGGTGAATGAAAAATATGATGAGATATGGAATTATTTTTTGATTTATTTCAAAAACAATACGAAGTTTATATACAATTTAGGGTGTCAAATAAAAAATAATCAAATAGTCCATATATATTATATATATGCACATTAAATATGCATATTAAATAGTCAGTTCCAAAATTAGTTATCTTAATTTTAGATTACATTGAGATCGGGCAAGATTACATTGAGATCTGGCCAGCAACAACTGATATAAAGCATTCAAAAATATATATTATTATATTATATATATTATATATATATATATATATATATTTCTTTTTTTTTTATAATTTAAAATATATAAAAATAATTTATAATATTGAATTAAGGTTTTTTGTGATAAATGTATTTGATATGATTATGATTAATAAATTTTGATGTGATTATTAATAAATGAATTTTGATTGTGATTATGACAAATAAATTCTGATATAATTATAAACTGAAAAACATATTTAAAAATTTACAATATTTATGAAAAAATATATTTCCCTCCTATGAAATTATAGAAATTATATCTTTTATAATTTTACAGTTATATATTATAGATACTTTTACAGTCAAGATCAATAAAATATATCGTTAAAATTTAAACCATTTCTTTTTATCCTAATATGTTAAGTTTTATATGAAGTCTTTTTATAAATAAATTAAAGTTTAATATTAAACGTTTCTATCAATCCTAATATGTTAAGTTTTAATTTCTTTCTGGCTTAAAGTCTTTTATAAATAAATTAAAGTTTACGTTTCTATCAAGGAAATTTGAATATTTTTATTTAATCACTAAAATCTATGAGATAGGCATGAATTCTCACGGTCTTTTAAATTCCATAAAAAGTGAGTTTTATTATCTTTCTTGCTTTGAATCATTGGTATATAAATTAAAATATAATATTAAATATTTTTAAATAATATATCAAGCAATCGTTTGTAAATAAATTAAAATGCAATATTAAATATTTTTAAATAATGTATATTAATATGATATTTGATACGAGGAGAACACTATAGGAAGATGATTACATGCTTGTACATGTATATGTATAAAACCAATAAAATAATTATGTATTTATTCAGCCAATAAAATTTATAGGGTAGACCATTTTAATGTTTATGTATTTTTATTGTTTTTTAAGTGTAAATTATAATACAAATTAGATTGCTGACTCAAAAAATAACTAGTATATTTATATATTTTAAAGTATATAACATTAATTGTTACTACATAATATTTGTCATAAAATTATAAGAATTAGATAAAAATAAACTGTTTAAACTTTATTCATGTAAAAAGTTGTTAGTGTATAATATCTATTTATAAAATCTTGTATAGAATATTTATTTATAAAATTTGTAATATGAAATGAAAATAGGATGTTTAAATTTTATGCGATAGGAAATTAAATTTGTTGGATAATTTACATGTTTAAATTATATATAGTTTTAGTGTTTTATCATTTAATTTTTTTTTGTCATCTTTATTATTATTATTTAAAAATTAATTATATATGTGTTTAAAATCAAAACTTTGTTTATGTTGGCATTTAATAAAAAGATTTTGGTATGGATGAATTGCAAGAAAGGAGGTGGCACGATCATGGTGATTGTGCTTTGTGCATTCTATAGGACATTTCGCATGATTATTTATTCTTAGAATATGAATCTACCAAATAGATATGTGGGGGTTTATGGTCACATATGCATCTGAAATGTAAGTGGTCAAGTGTCTTTTTTGTTGATGTTTTCAAATTATGGAGGCAAGGCAAAGATGTAGCAATGTATGCTAGCCTACCATGCCCGTTAATCTTACATGTTTGGTGGGCCAAGAATCAAAGTATTTGCCAAGGAAAACTATCTCTCTGGATCTATGTGCTACCAAGATCGTTGCGTTAGCTCAGGAATACATATCAGATTCAAAATAACCTCACCCAGAGTTCTAGTCATGCACCTTTTAGATTTTGGATGTTCATGGGGGTTCTTTAATGGGGTCAACCAAGGCTACCCTCCTAAGTGTCGGGTGGGAGTGATCCTATATCTCTCCCATGGTCACTTTATTAAATGTAGCTATGCACCAAACATAGGTTTGAACAATAGAGTACAATCTATGGCCTTATAGGTATTCATGAAGCTTGCAAAGGAAATGACAATATGGTGAATACTAGTTGTTGGGGACTTAAAATTGGTAACAAGCTAGGAAAATCATAAGGCAGATGTCAGAATTTTGGGTTGGAGTCTTAATTAAAAGATATCTGGGATGAGGCAAACTCCTTTAAGAAGATGATTTTTATCATACTCTCCATGAGCTGACTATGGAGGTTCACTCTCTATCAAAGGAAGCATTGGAGCTACCAGTTGGCTCCATTAATTATCATGTTATGATGGATGGGGAGGAAGTAGAGTCAATGGGGACCAATCTTTATTTGTAATCTAGAAAGTCTTATTTGTTTTGTTGTTTAAAAACAATGAACAAGATAAATGTATTTTTGGAACTTTTGCAGAAAAGAATGAAGAAAAGGTGCAATAATCCTTTTTAAAGTCTTTTTGGAATTCAGATACAGTAAAAGTCAATTCAGATTACCTTTTGTATATTCATTTATTTTCTATGTGGTGACTTTCTACGTCCAAGGAATATTGTTCCAGGAAGATCCACCCAAAGGAATAACTTTCCAGTGTCTCAGACATGGAGCCTAACCTTGAGAGTGTCCAGAGAAATTGAACCTGTGACATCTCAATAGCATAGGTGCTTAACTATGAGCACTCGACCAATTGAGTTAACCCCGGGCCTACTCTTTGTATATTTATATTTAATTATATTTTTTTATAAAATCTCTCTCTCTCTCTCTCTCTCTTCTCTCTCTCTCTCCTCTCTCTCTCTTCTCTCTCTCTCTCTCCTCTCTCTCTCTCTCTCTCTCTATATATATATATATATTATATATATATATATTATAAAATATAGATATTTTATCAATGCAAAAAAAATGCAATTTATCAACATGGTTTACACTTAGAATCTCATGGTTTACATAATACGTCATAACATGATGATAGCTAACTCAGCTCTTGTTGAAGCCTCAGAATTCCATTGCAACAACATGGGGGATAACCACCCGGTCCAGACCTTGGAAGCAGGTCCTTTTCCGTTTGATATGGTGGCTCTAACTGGGGATAATGGGATTAGTTTCCTAGCAAGAATTGATATGATGGTGATTGTGGTTTTAAATAAGGTATAATGGGAAATGACTTAACTAAAATTATCTAATTAAACAACAAACACATGTAGCTATCTATTCTAACATTTATCTTAATATATACCCAGGGAATAACTTAAATCATGTGATCTACCAAGATATCTTAGAGAAACAGGTAATAAAGATCATTCAATTTCTATAAGAGATGAAATCATTACTGATAATTATTTTGACTAAATAGTTACCCAAAATAATTGTGAAAACTATATCACATATATCAATTGCTCATGTACTTTATAAGGAATTACAGCTAGAACATTTTACAAAAGTGCTATAATGTCAAATTGTAGCTGAGATTTTATACATAATACAATATAAGAAAAGATTACTGCTAATTCATAAACAAAACTCAAACATAAAGATAGAAGTACCAGATATGATAGGTTCTATCATGAAGTCAACAATATTGATCTACTGCCTTTCAACTAAATATACTCTAAGAGTACAAAAGTGAAAATTCAGTAGAGTATGCTTTAGTTTCTAAGAAAATCAAGACCTTGTTCCAATTATTTGATCAAGACAATCACAAAAGTATGCAAAGCATTCTTGATAAAATTTTGGATCCCTCTCTAAATGCATGAGAGAGGTTTAAATAATACAAAATATGTAGAAAAATAGATTATTACACAAAAACCTGAGGAGGTTTCAAACAACCTTCCTCAGAATAAGTAAAATAAAAACTAAAAATAGAAATTAAAATTATGACGAGATTTTTTAACTCAAATAATTATAATAAACCATTTGGTCCTTTAGTTCAAATATATCTATCATCAGCTTCACTTGAGGTGGTTGGCCGATTCTAGATCTTAATTGGCCTGCAAGGACAACATCGAAGAGTGGAGGCAACATATTTGGAGTGGAATTTGTTAGACATCAAAGAGTCATCCATTGACTATGATTTCACCAAAAACTTCCAGTAAGTTTCCTGGTCAAGGTTAGACAATTTTTTTATTACCTTTCCTTTTGTTTTGGTTTCCATTGTTTCTCTAACTATTTGAAGTCTGGGAGAATTTCTGGCTTGCATTCTTTCATGATATTGACACTATGAAGGTTTTCAATCACAACTTCAATTATATTATTTGTTGTGCTAGTGGCTCTAGCCATTGTCCTTTCTGCCTATTTCAGTTGCATGTCCCAATAAATGAATAGAATATCCTTGTGGGACTTGATCTTTTGCAGGTCGAGCTTTCTACCTTCTTCTGATTCCTGCCAAGAAATAAACTCTGAAATTGGCTTATTGACCTCTTCATATTATAATCTCTTATCAACCACTTGATTGGTTAATGCATCACTGATTTCATAATATGGATTGATCAATGATATTTTCTGGAAAAACACTTCTTTTTGTTGTGATAATAGATATTTTAGTTCAAGTGCTTCTTTAATAAATTCCTATGTTTAAGGGTTGTCTCTGTGTTTATCTACTATAGTCTGCATTTGCTTAATCTGTGAATCTTTTTTTGCGATGTCTTCTTGATGATGTAACCTCATATTTTCAAAATATTTATGTAGCTTTTTCGTTTGTGTCTCTGCTTGTATGTTAGTGCTTTGTCTCTCCAGGTCAAGTTGTTGTTCCAACAATTGAATCCTTTCTTCTTTTTCTTTGAGAAAAATCTAAAATTTGGCTGCCTTATCAATTGTCGCAGTTACATAAGTACTTACAAATTGTGATAGCTTAGTAAGATTTTTTGTTGGGTCAATGGGGGTGTCTTTCCATACTACCTCCATCGATTCATTTTCAAGAATTTTTTTTGCTGATGTATCCAATTTCCTCTTCTTTCTTTGCCTCTTCACTACACCCTTATGTGTTGGGATGTAGAATATATCTAGTGGGGGTATTTTCTCAATTTTTAGAACAATCTCTGAAGTTGGGTAGGTTGGGATGATTTCAATATCTTCAATAGTTGTAACCCCTTGTATTGTTGTCTTTGTGCTTATGACCTACTGAGTTTGTTGAGGAGTCTAAAATCCAAACGTTCCTTCAAGACTCGTCATTGTTTGTTGTACTTGGAGCTTTTTGTTAAATTTCTCCCATTCTTGATCTAAATCAATGACTTTGGTATTTTCTGCATGAACTTGTGTGGAGTCAGTCTCCATGTGTTCCTTAGTCGAGGCCTTTTTGGTTGTTTCTTCAGCACTTTTATTAGTGTCCTCCTCAGGGTTTTTCTCAGGTCTTTATTCCATATCTTGAGATTGGTGTTCAGAATGTTTTGAACTTTGAACTAATTTCCCTTGAGATTCCCTATCAGAATTATGCTCAGAGCCTTCCTTCAGGCTTACACTAGTAGTGGGTTCTCTTCGTTCACTTGTTTCTTCAATCTAGAATAGGTCCAAAGAGACCTTTGTTAGCATTTTATTCCTGTATATATGGAAGCAGTTGAGGTCTTCTAGGCTCAGTTTTATGGATGCAAAATGTAAGACCTATGAAAATATTTTAGCTGACTCAAAGAGATCATCGAAATCATCCTTCTTATGATTAAATTGTCTAATTTTAACCATAGCAGTTAAGTTCTAGGTGACCTTGTTAGGGGCATATTGTCTTCCTGGCACAATAGCTAGATTCATGGATGTGATATTTTGTATCTCCTTTTTTGCATGCCCAAAATCATGTAATTAAAAAGCACCACATTGCACTGGGAAGGTAGGCTAGATATATTTCTTCATTTCTTTGAGGGTTTTGGTAATACCATCCCCCACATTTTGATAGGAAATTTCTCTTGCCAATAACTAATTAGGAACATATAATGGAAGAATATGAGGAGCTGTGATACTCCCAAAAACTTTGGCATAAGTAAATAACTCTTTGGTAAACCATCTTGCCAATGGCAAGATGTCTATTTTAGCTTCCTTTGATAGCCTGGTGGCTTTCCTATAAAAAATAGTTTGGTGAAATGGCAACATAACGCCATGACATATTTTGTAAAAATTGGAGTTGAACTTTGATCCCCACAAAATCTTATGATAAACATGGATCGGGGTAGGGTCTTGTAGAGTCCATTTCCATCCCATGTTTGGAAAATTTGAACAGAAACCTCTAGCATCCATCACATATGCACCCATATAAAAAGGAGGGATAACCCAAGAGATGATAAATCTGTTTTGCGTATATTCTTTAATGCTCATAGCCAAATTATCTGATAAAATATTGCTCCAGTTCATAATGATAGAATTAACAACTGCATCAATTGATGGTACCCATTCTATAGAAAATGTGGTAGTGTCTACCTTTCCAAATAGCCTACACATCGTTGCGGCTACAAAATTATAAGGGGCTGACAGAGGTGCAATTGGGTACATACCAGTTTTCTCCCACTTGAACTTGTTGGGGCCAGACCTCCAATTTTGCATGTTGTCCAATGGGTCTTCATTTTCTTTCGCGAAGTAATCAATGAAGGCTTTGTTGTATAGCTTTTGTGGTTCTGTCAGATGATACATTTGACTTAGATTATCTAGAGTAAATGACCCCATGACTTCATGCTTGGAATTACTGAATGTTCTGTCTAAAATGTCCACATTGTTGATGATCCATCTTACCATCTCAGTGTATGGCAAGATTTTAGGCCTTGCAACTATTCTTTGTAGGAAAGAACATGTTGCTTCAAAATAATAAGCCTCGGATGAGACCTCGACTTCTACTATTGCTTTAGTCACCAGGACCCTTAGGTTTTCTTCCTCTAATAGATTGTACATTGCTTTCCATGATGTAGTTTCACCATCCTTGTTGCATGTAGTATCAAAGAATAGTGGAAACATGTCTGAATCTTTAGACACAATAGCCTCTGCAATCTTCTTTTCTTTCTTAGCCATTTTCCTGAGCGTTGTTTTCTTTGGAAATTTCCTGAAATTTTGGCAATGGAAAAAATAGAATGAAACATAGAGCGACAATGAAAGTGGAAACATGATACCATTTTCCTGAGCGTTGTTGTTGGGTCCCTATAATACTAGTGATTACCCCATTACTATTGTAGTTGCATCCCTTATTAATATTTTTGTGCCCCTATTATCCCCATATTGTTATTACTGTGCCCCATAGAATCCCTCTTATTGTTATTTTTGTGCTTTATATTATTATTGTTAGGTCGGCTTGGTTATATTGTGACTCCTTAGACTCCTATATATAGAAAGGAGGTTTTGTCATTTGAATCATCAAAGAATTGTTCATTCATGTAATGTAAAGGAGGTTGCCCCCTCGAAGAGGCTGAATTCTAAGGCGTTGATCTATCTTTTCTATCTTTTCTTGAGCTAGTTTCATAACATTTGGTATCAGAGCTTTGGGTTCTAGGGTTTCGCTGCTCCAAATAGGTCATCGTGGAATTTTCGATATAACTGTTTTTCTATGACGTTTTATAAGCTAAGAAAAAAACCCATTTGAGAAGAAATCGCGCTGAACCTTGGGTCCAAATTTTAGAGCTTTTCACACTGTATTTGTGGAGATATGATCTGAGGAAGTTGGTCTTTTTGCAGACTCCTAAATTACATTCCAAACAGGTGACCTGGGGAAAGTCGTCATAACTTTCTCTCTGAGCATTGGATTGAAATTTCGTAAGAAGGTACAAAAAGAGGATGGATTGTAGTTTTTTCTATATATTTTTCAGAGCCAAAAGTCAAAATAGTGACTCGTGGCACGTCGTGCTAGCTCGCTCTACTGAACTAGTCTATAATCAAGTCAATGTGGGAGATTTCGCATAACTCTTCCTTGGAGAATCTAATTTGGATAAGACTGGTGGCATTGGAAAGAGGACACAGAGGGATGCTGCAGGCCACAATTTCAGAATTCGATGATCTGAAAGTACAAAGATACATCAGAGGCAGTATCAAACTCCTACAATGTGAAAAAAGGTGTGTAGATTCTTTTAAATTTTTTCTTAAGATTGGTTTGAAAAATTATTTTGAAGGAATTCAAATGGCATAGTAGAGCATTATTATCGGTAACTGATGCCCCAAGGAAAGAAAATGCAAACACCTAGTAAGCAACCTAAAAGCTCTAGCATGACTCATGAAGAAGAGGAAGAAAATGCTACATGATATATCAAAAATTACAAGAACAAGTGCAACAAATGTCACTCTCACAAAAGCTAACAGAAGCTAAGATAAATGGTGTGGAATCTAAGATAAAAGGCGTGGAAGCTAATATGGATGATTTTAAGATAGATTTGAAGAGAAATTTGAAGAGAGACATGGCATATTTGAAGACAGACATGGCAGATTTGAAGACAGATTCGACAAATTTTCTACAAGAAATACTTACTAATGGTGAAAATGTAGTAAATGAAACTCATGATGCGAACACAAGAAATTTTAATCATGATTTCATAGACTCTAATGTGGGATCGAAGATCCACCATATTCCAACATCGATATGAGGAAGTTTGATGGCAAGGATCCCGCAACATGGATATTACAGATGGAGCAATTTTTCGATCTCAATAATGTGCAAAACACACAAAAGGTACGTATGGCAACTTTATATTTGGAACCAAATCAGTTTGTATGGTATCAATGGCTTTGCTCTCGTAAACAATTTATCACTTGGGCAATATTTACGGTAGAATTGATAGCACATTATGAAGATACAAAAAGCAACATTATTTTTAGCCAATTGATAAGTCTCAAACAAAAGGGTTCAATAATGGAGCACATTGAGGAGTTCCAAAAATTGAACATAAAGGTAAAAAAATATTCTAGAGGAGCATAGGATTGATGTGTTCATAGGCACTTAAAAGGATAATATCCAACATGATGTTCGCCTTTGGGAACCTGATTCATTAGAGAAGGCATTCAGGTTAGCAAGAAAAATGGAAAGCAAATTATGGCAACCAAGAAGTATACCACTCACAACTATAAAGATGGAAGTGTTCTCCCTAGTCTTCCACAACCTATAAGGTTGACACCACAACAATTTGGAAGAAAAAAAAGAGCAAAAAAGGCTTTGTTTACAGTTGTTGATAAGTAAATTACACTAAAGGTCTAAAGTGTGCTGAGAAGAAATTATTCTACATAGAGTGAAAGGAAGAAGAAAAGGAGAAAGAAAGGTCAAAAGAGAGGATATAACTCCAGCAACAAAGCCTACATTAAGAAGGAAAATGAATACGACCTATCTTTGTAGTGCCATCGCTGGGATTACCTCTCCTCAAACCATCAATATAGAAGGACAAATCAAGAAGAAAAAGGTAATAGTGTTGATTGATTCAGGAAGTACCCACAATTTATTCATTGTAAGGTAGCAAAAGAATTGAATTGCTTCTTATATCCAACACCAGAGTGTCAAGTGATGGTTGCAAATGGAGGAACAATAAATTGCTCTGGAAAGTGCCATAATATCAAGCTATCCATGGGAGAATATGTATTGACTAGCCCAATGCTCTCCATTCCAATGAGAGGTGTTGATGTTGTATTAGGAGTCCAATCGCTACAATCCTTGGGTACAATAGTTTTTAATTTTCAAGAACTTTTCATGAAATTTTCTATGGAAGGAAACGAAGTTGTATTAAGAGGTATTGCAGGGAAACCGGGAAAGATAATCAGCTCTAATGGTATGACAAAGCTTCTAAAAAAGGAACAAAAAGGTGTAATTGCAAAATTATGTTTGCTAGATGTTTCCACAATGGAATAATCTATTTCTCCAGATCTCCAAATAGTCTTGGACAATCATTCCAAGGTATTTGACACTCCCAAAGATCTCCCACCTATTCATGATCATGATCATGCTATTCATCTGATTCTAGGAAGTGTTCCTCCAAAAATTAGGCCGTACAGATATCCCTATGCCCAAAAGAGTGAAATTGAACTTATGGTTGTAGAAATGCTAGAGGCTGGTATAATTCAACCTAGTCAAAGTTCTTTCTCTGCTCTCATAGTATTGGTGCACAAGAAGGATGGATCATGGCACATGTGTCCGGATTATAAGGAGCTCATCAAGCTCACTATTAAAGATAAGTTTCCCATTCCTGTCATTGATGAATTACTGGATGAATTGCTTGGATCAATTTACTTCACCAAGTTGGATATTCGTTTAGGATATCATCAAATCAGAATGAAGACTGAAGACATTCTGAAAACAACATTTAGAACTCATGAGGGTCATTGTGAATTTTTGGTCATGCCTTTTGGCGTTACCAATGCACCTTTTACATTTCAAGGTTTGATGAATTCCATTTTCAAACCCTTCCTTAGAATATTTGTGTTAGTATTTTTTGATGATATACTAATCTACAACAAATTTTGGAAGGATCATGTTGAACATGTTGACAGGGTGCTACAACTATTGGAGGAGAAACAATTATATGCAAAAGGATACAAATGTTTCTTTGGAGTAAAAGAGGTGGAATATCTGGGTCATATTGTATCTCATGAAGGAGTTAAGGTAGACCCTAACAAAATTAAAGCCATTAAGGAATGGAAAATCCCCACATCCATAAGGCATCTGTGAGGATTTCTCGAGTTGACAAGGTATTATCACAAGTTTGTTAAGAATTATGGGAGAATAGCAACACCTTGTCACGTGGAATGAGTCGAGGTTGCGGACAATATCGAACTTCCTAATATCTAAAGATATCTAGTGACAAGCAAGCCAATCAAAAACTATCTTTCTCTAAATATGTAATTAAAAAAAAAGGCAAACAAGTGTTTTAGGCCTACCTTGGGTCCAATGCAAGCTTGTGGAATCCTTGCTCCCTCGCTCCAAATGAGCTTCCTTGAAGTGTAAGTCTGCAAACACAAACAAGCAAACCAGATTAAATAGCACCTGAAAAGCCAATATCATAAAGCATATTCATCATAATGATCAAGGAGATTATAAAACAAACCACATAAGACAATTTGTTGAGAAAAATGAATCTGATTGTATTAATTCAAATGAAAGAAGAACTTTAGAACCTGTGCCTTAATGCTGTACAAGCTCCTCCCAGGGTCCGACAAGAAGTCTCCTCTACTTTGACAAGTTTCACTCACTTCCTAATGAAACCAAAAAGGTATGTGGTCTCTCCTCTCAAGTTTAACTAGGAAGTCCCAAATCCATCAGCATTTACCCTCAAAAATGTTCAACTTCTAACCTCCCCAGCAACTGACCCAATGCCTTAATTTATAGTGCAATGGAGAGAAGTTACTAGGTCCTCCTTCAAAGGGATAAAGCCCTCCTTCAAAGGGATAGCTCCTCCTATCAAGGGATTAGCTCCTTCTCTTTTGGGATGCATGAACCACCTTGGAGCGAACAATCCACGTCAAAATCCTTCTAGAAACATCTAGAATTAACCCAAAAGTGAGTTTTTTAGGATAAACTTGCGCCTTTTTGACTTTTACAGGGGTACGCACCCACCCCTTTACAGACAGAGCGTGCAGGTACGCAGGTAATATGAACAAAGGATGCGGGTCTGCAGGTAAAAGTCGGAGAAAGTGCAGAACTAGAGTAATATTGATTTTCAATGTCTTTATCTCATTTGCAAAGCTTGACATGAAGAGCTAAGGTCTGAGGCTTGCTTAGGAGGCTAGTATAAGTGATGATAGACCCATACTGACTGCAAATATTCATGATGACGATATTTTTGTGTAACACTATTGTTGCATGAAAATTCTATTTTAGGAAGCTAGGAGGCCCACCAATACTATAAGAGGTCGACACAACCAAAACATTTCTTGCGCAATCCACTACATGATTTTGTAGACCAGTGCTACAAGAAGACCATAGAGTTCTATAGAAAGATCACAAAGCGCTACAGGGAGCTCATATTTGACCAGAACTGCCAGTGTAAAGGAATATCATCATGAAGGGTGTAAGTACAAATTTTCCTCGCCATCATTTGATATATAAAATTAAGGAACCATTTTAATTCTAAAAAAAATTACTCTTTCATTCTCATAGTTTCAAATCTCAGTAAGGAAAACAATGAACTAACTGAGTATTTACTTCAAAAATATGGCAGTCTAAAAGAATAGGGTGTAGTGAGCAAAGAAGAAGGGAATTTTGAATTTTTCTTTCCTCTAAACCTTGGAGAACAAAATGTCCAATTTTCCTCTATTTCAACAACTTCCATTGTATAGGAAACCCTAGGATTTATAGCAGAAAAGGGAACCCTTGATCCACTTTGATAAAAGTTTATTGAACCCATGGGAGGGGATTTCAACAAAAAGGAACCCACAAAACCCTCCAGGATCCATCAACACCCTGCTATCATGAACATTTTAGCAAATTATTAGTGGTCATGGTTTTTCGAGAGGTTGAGAGGCTTTAATGATGAAAGTGTGTAAGAATTTTCCTTAAACCTCCAGTAGCTAAAGAGGCATGATGTTGTCGTTGTAGTTATAGGCCTCATCATTTACCTAAATGAAAAAATTATTATTTGTGTCACCACACTTACCGAGGGACTAAAATGGAACAAAGAAGAGAGACTTAAGGCCACTAAAATGAAGAAAAAATTCTTCCTCTGGGATGAGCAACCCATATAAGATAAAAATGGAGTAAGGAGGGAAAGCTTGCCCTACCCTTGGGTTGAAGTGGCCTAGCATGTTCTAAAATATATCTCATGTAAAGGGAGAATCAACATTGTGTACACATATTAGTTTAGATTGCTCCATCAACTCAAATTCTAAGTAGATTTTCTTGTCTAAGAGAGGCTTAGCATGCTTCTCTTCCTCTTTCAATATATCCAGGAAATGAGCCTAAGGGTGTGACCCAAGATCTTTTCTTCGTTGATGTATTCAAAAATGCATGAAAGAGGATTTAAAAACCATATATGCAAACCTTTAATGAATAAACATAAAGGAGACCATAAAGGCAATGCAACCAATATTTGATAATGGCGTTCGTCCAATGTGGACTACATGTTCGGGCCTTGCTTCAATAGTGGGGAGGCCTCTTCATTCATTTCAGTAAAAATGAAAATAAGTACATGGAAAAATGCATCATTATACTTCAAACCTTGGGAGTGACTTAAAAATGGGTTTCTCAGATCCAAAAATATACTGCACTAGTGAAATCGTGGTGAAATTTTGAGTAAAATGAGTATAAACTCAACTATATTTTGTCACCATCAACTCTATACCCCCAGGGAATCTTCAATATTCCACAACAAATTATGTATGGAATAATCCCTAGGAATATACCCTTCTTGAAAATCGCGGTCGTAAGGTTCTATTGCAAAGTTCCATCCCTCCTGGTTGCTTGGCCCATCACAATTCCATAGCCTTTGCCCACTCCCAGCTCCATCCTCTGGTACGTTCAAATGGGAAAACAATGTTTAAGTAAATGTGGGAGGTAGAGATAACAAAGCCTCTACCTAGGGCATGTTGGTTGGTGCACTATTTTTAGGTATTCGAGCCCGATGGGTCACATGTTCAAATTCCGCCCACCCGTCAGTCGTTATTTGGTAATATATATTAAGTTGTTGAATCTCATTTGAACTTTACCATTGCCAATTTATATATATTGTATTTTTAAAACTCGAATATAACCTCCACCAACTACTAAACCTTAATTCATCTGCCACTTGGGTTGGTTTGGGGTCAATTTCACTGCCAGTCGGGTACCACATGGCACCATTTGATTTGGAAACATGGACCCATGATATTGGGCCACACTTTGCCACTAATTTTAGTGGATGTCGCCATATTTGGTGTTTTTGACAATAGTAACCATAACTACTATCATCGCCAAATTTATCTAAGCTCCGCCAAATTTAGCTACTCATTTCGTCGATCTGCCAATTTGGTGATGCTCCAAATTTATTTGGTGCCAACTAAGCTTGCCTTTTTGCCAAGTTTGAATTGTAACTTTGACTGAGCATAACTTTGGCATATGAACTTGGATCGAGGTGTCATTTGTGCTATTGTATTCCTTATGATGAGATCTTCGATTTGGTCTTGTTGAGATTCAAGTCATTTGATTTTTGGGCCATTAAGGATCCTCCTCGATCATTTCTCCCCACTAAGAATAATTTGGTCCAAAAGCATAAAAAGGTTCTGGAAACTAATGTACTCCCCCATTTCTCGATCTGCATAACAAATGTCTTTGACAAGCCACACTTTCATTTCCTTCACCTTTGTATTTCAGAAGTAGAATGATGAAGCTGACACTTGTATCCATATGCAAATATGTAGTTTCCAATGCGTGTACAACTTGCAAGGTTTCAAGTAATACCTTACTTACCATTAGTTTATAGAACGCTCATGGTCAAGCTTTACAATAGAACCCATACCCTTTACGATCCAACTAAAGGCCAAAATATCACTATGTTTCATTTATAAGTGATGTTATACACTTCATCACTTTTACAAGTTTTGCTCATCTATGAAGTCTTAAAAAACAACAACATGTGATTTACAATGGTGGTCATACTTAACTACTTAGAAAGGCTACACATCTCTTACCTAGCCAGGATAATTATCTCTCCTCATGTAGTTGGCTTCCTTGTTAATTGCTTCATCAGTTGGTTCCTTCACAAGTGCTTTCATATGCTCCTTATACTTCTTTGGGTGTAGCTATGGATGGAGCTTCCAACATGTGGTTTTTTATGTCCACCCTTGTTGTAATGGTTGTAATGGTTTTTCTTCCTCCATACTTTCTTGACCTTCTTTTGTGTCTCTTCCTGGTAAAATGACCTTGAGTGGTTGGTTTTGGTGCATCTCTAGTGAGGTGAACTTGACTTAGCTCTTATTTTGAAATGCTCATTATCACTGGAATGTTGTGATGTGCTCTCAACATTATTGATTGACTCAGACTTGTCACTTGAAGACTCTCTTGCCTTTATGGGTTTGGAGCTTCCTCCAGCTATTGGAAATAATACTGAGAGGGGGGGGTGAATCAGTATTATCAAATTCTTTTCAATATACCTTCCAGATTTATACTTTAAGTTATTCTTCAGATGTTGATCTTTAGTTTGTATGTTAGTACCATATAATAATGAGAAAGAACAAGAAAGACAGATAATCACACCAAGGAACACCAGATATAAGGTGGAAACCCAATGTGGGTGAAAACCACCTGCTGCAATATTTCTCTATCTTCTTTCAATTAAAACTTCATTTACAATGATTTTTACTAGTGCAGTCTTTACCAGTCGCAGGTGCAACCTGCAGAGAGCTACAACCCTCTCTCGTTTTCCAGTTTCTCCTGGAAGGGAGCTACAACCCCCTTTGCTCTTTTTACTTCTTTAGGGACCACGTTTCATGAATTTTCAAACTGGATCCAAGAATAATCATCAAGTACATGCAAATCACCCAATCTCTTTATACAATCAACCAATGAATCACCCAACCCTTTAGAATGCTGTAAACAGAAAAGTAATACCAAAAATCTAAACCCAGAACTCTGCTGCAATAGATAAAAGACAGTCAACAAATGTTTCAAGATAAGTCCACAACTTCACCAAGAGGGGCCTGCGAATATCCGCAGCTCTTCTGAGTCTAAATTGTGCAGATCCGCACTGGTCGTTCTTCTGCTCTGCGTACTTCTTCTCAGATCCACACCTTTACTTTCTGACGGACAGCGTACCTCCGCACTGTGCCTTCTACTACGCTGCATACCTCGCACTGTGCCTTCTGCTTCGTTGCGTACACCCCGCACTGCGCTTTCTCCTGTGTTGCATACCTCGCACTGCGCCTTCTGCTGCACTGCGTACCCCTGCACTGTGCCTTCTTCTGAGCTGTGTACCCCCGCATTCACGCCGTGGATCACCTACGTACTTCAGATTAGGGCCAAATTAACAGTCCTCCAATGTGCCACAGTCAGTCAGATCCACAGATCTGTTCATGCACCCGAGAGATCACGACTTATCAATAGATTCGCCTTAAGTTTTCTCCTTGATTTAGATCTAGCATTTAAAACCAATCACCCAAAATTTTAGATCTTAAGATATTCAATTTTCACTAGTGTCTAGCCAAGTGATCTCCTTTCATTTTTATAGGCAAGCCTTTTACAATACCATTGTCCAAAACCATAATAACACAATACCATGAACCCAATACTTGGGATCAATACTTTTGGATGCAATACCACGAACCAAAACGATAGGATCAAAAATTGTCAGACTAATACCATGAACCATTCATGAAGATTCCCACGTGCACGCACTTTTATGCATTGGAGAGAGTGAAACTGGGGTTCGCACCTTCTGAACGGAACACCTGCGTGTATGTACGCACTCCTTGGTCGACGTACCTGCGGGTCCGCAGATTCTTCTAGGATTACCTGCGGGTATCTTATTTTCAATGATTTTGAGTGCCTGAACTGAGATATGCCACTAGAGAGAGTTGCCATCAAGTACAACACCTGTGCCATAGTACTAAACCAGAATCATAATGCCAACACCAGCTTCCTCTCTGACATAGCCCAATCCTGCATATCAAGGTAGTTCCACCACTTGGATGGGATTCACAATTCCCTAGACATTAACTCCTATGCCCTTTCCTTCATATGACATCTTCTCCATTAGCTTCGAACTAATGCTTGTAGTGTGCTTTTCAAAAGCAACAAAATCATCATCATAATGAGAACATGAAATAAAGAATCACTAACACTATTTACCTTAGTTTCCAATTCTAAAGAAGGTGATGGTGGCTTCACACTGCACTTTGAATTTTCCAAGGCCTCTTTTGTGGCTTGTAACTGAAGTTACAATCCCTACTTCCCCTCTTCTGCTTCTTGTAGCAGTTTTCTCAATTCAACATTCTTTGCTTGAATGCTCTGGTTGATCTCCTCAAGTTCTTGGAGTCATGTATTCTTTGATATTTTTCCCATGATTGGTCCAACACCTGCAATCCCAACAACTGTAATCTTCGTCTCATCACCTAAATCATAACCCAAGTCATGTTACATTGTAGCAATAATTTTTTCTTCCCTTTGTCGCCATATTTCTTAGGCTTCAATTCTAGATGTATTTTCCAGTAAAGCTCCTCATCATGCCCTTGTTTCTTGCAATGAGCACAAGAGATATTTTCTTCCTTTTTGTTTGTTTTCATTGTCTTATTTGCACAGTTTCCTTGTTCATGATTTCCCTTGCTTTCAAGCTGAATAACTTTCACACTTTCCCCATCAAGAGTAGTGAATTCAATAAACAACAAAGAATGCTAGAGATAATATGTAAAGCACCAATATATTTCATCCACATTTCATCAAAGTATCAGGTGAGTCTAAAGGAATATTCAATGCCAGTTCTTTCTTCCTAAACTCCTCTGTCAAACTTTGAACATTCTAACCTTTTCCTTGTATTAGGTTTTTCCATTCATCATGGAGTTTTGTCGATAACCCAATAGATCAAATTTCCCTTTGAATGCAGAAACAAACTCAGATCATGAAGAAAGGAGTTTACCATTATGCTTACTACCTTTTTGAAGTTTGCTCTCCCACCATACAAGAGTTGTGTCTTCTAACCAACGAGAAGCTAATTGGATCTTTGCCTCATCCTCTTCGATATGTTGTATACAACAATAGAATTTGATTTGTCTAATCTAATTGTTTAGCTTTTCTGTATGAGATTATCCATTAAACGTAAGCAAATCAAATTTCACATCTAACTTCAATAATGGTTTTCTAGCAACATTTTTCCGATGCCTCATCCTCTTCAATACGTTGTATACTACAATAGAATTTGATTTGTCTAATCTAATTGTTTAGCTTTTCTGTATGAGATTATCCATTAAACCTAAGCAAATCAAATTTCACATCTAACTTCAATAATGGTTTTCTAGCAACATTTTTCCGATGATTGTTAGAATGATGAGAATGAGAAGAAGAAGAACAACATTCACTAGAATATGGAGATGGAGGTTCAAGAGGGTCTCCTCAATTTCCCCAAGTTATCAAAGCATTGTCCTCTGCTTTTTATTTCTTCTTCTTTTCCTTCTTTAATAGTTTCTTCTCATAACCTACAAACAATTTATCTACCTTATTTTCCATGTTGTAGAAAGCTTTATGGAAATCTTGCTCATTCTTAGTACGAGCATCGTCATCTTCCATTTTCCTTCTTCGTGCTGCATGCCCAATCTTTGGGTCAAAATACTTGAGTTTTCCTTCACCTTGTTTGAGTTTGGCTCTAGTTATCATCTACACTCACAATTCACATCAGTAAGAATACCGCTCTGATACCAACATGATCAAGGATATTTTCTTCATTGATGTATTTTGAATTGCTTGAAAGAGCTTGTAAAAACCATATGCAAACACTTAAAGAAGGAGAAACATAAAGGAGACCATAAAGACAATGCAACCAATATTTGATAACAAAGTTCATCCAATGTGAACTAAGTCTTTGTGTTAGAAATTATATAACAGAGAAATGGAACACATAAAATATTGCAGAAAATTAAACACATAAACACATAAAACAAGAGAGACACAAATATACGTGGTTTATAACCTATAACAAATCCATTGTAATTTCCTCTGCATTATCACATAGTCTCTTATTTCTTTCTCACAAAGAATAATTATCCACAACTGCAATATAATTCCCTCATATAAACTTAGGGTTGCCTTCTAGGGAAAAAAACCCTAAATTAACATAACTTCTATCGTCAGAGTTTTCACCTAATGAACAACCTAAATTGACTATGAAATTACAATATTTTACAAGGCATTTTTTAATTAGATTTTTTCTTTGAGGGGTGCTGCCCCCCGACCCCCTTGACAGGGGGGAAGCTCATAAAATCGTTGTCGATCCCCCTAGTGACGATCTTATGGGTGGCGTTGTCGCCCCGTTAGGAATTGGGGTCCAACATGTTGAGAAATCAATGCTAGTAGAATTAGGGTTAGATTTCTCTTTCTTGATAATTGCTTGTGAATTATCTTGATTTCTTTTATTTATTTTTTATACTATCTTTCATCAAGAAATTACCAAATTATGTGTGCATGAAATCACGAAAAACAAAAGACACAAGATGTATGCACTCTATTAGGTAAAAACCCTTATATAGGGTAAAACCGAGTCAAAAATCTCTTCCTTTAATAGTTTTCCTTGAGATTCTTCAACCTTGACTCAAACCTCCTTCACACCAAGACAACCTCTCCTTCTTCGATCTAACCTTCGACCTAGTAGCAACAGCACTTCCAACCTAGCAACTATGGCTTGGAAACTTCTGACATCAACAACAATTTCGACTTTGACAAGGATATTTTGATCTCCTAAACTAGCCAGAGAGAGAGAGAGAGAGAGAGAGAGAGAGAGAGAGAGAGAGAGATTCCAAAACATCAATTTTTCCTTCCCTTCCTTCTTAACCAAACTCACACTCCTTTTAGCCTCCTTCTTCACCTTCGCACTTTTTCCCAACTTCAAATATCAAACTATGTGTGAGAGAGTGAGATGCACCAAATGAATTCAAATTGCCTTGTATATATAACCTTCCAATGAGGTCGAATTACCTTTCTTGAGGCTTACTTGATCTTCTTGAGGCTGACTTGGTGTGGAGGTTACATAATTCATCTTTGACTAAAAAATAATTATTTTTACATTGTTCGAAAGCCCAAGAAGGGTCTCATAAAATATACAATAACTCTAATGACTCTTTATTAATCCTAGGAGTCCACAATGGGGAATTTGACTAATAAAATGATGACCCAAGCATGAAACTCGTGCTTTAGTAAGTCATTGTAACAGTAATAAAAATTCTTTTGACAAATACATTTTTTGAAGACCAAACCTAGTTACATTTTTCAACACTCTCTCTTAACTAGGGAGGTATTCATAAGGAATATCTTAAACTATATGAACTATGAAGAGTTTAGGCACCACAATGCAATGGACTAGATTCCTGAACAGGGAAATCTATCCAAGGTCTCTCAACAATTTAGGCACTGCAATTCCACAGATTGCATTCCTTACCATGGTAATCTATCCAAGTGGGACTAAGATGGACTAAAGCTTTCAACCTCTCTAGGTACCATCAAGCTTACTTACTAACCATCAACCTCGGGATCTAGGTGTGTATTCGAAGTTAGAGATCCATGACCAATTCCACCTTCCCTACTTCAAGAACTAGTCATCAACATAAAGTGTCAACCAGATGTCCTCATAGGCAATGTGTCTCACACACAAATCCTCAATTTCCCCGATTATTAGAATCGGTAACAAATCCTCCCTGATGAAACAAATTGGTAACAACAAATCTCTCACATTCAAACTGATTGATAACACTAAGCATATAAAACATGCTATCAAACATCTGAGAGGTTTACCTGTACAAACACAACCCCAATTAGTAACAAACTTTCAAACGAATCTGAACAGAATATTCCTTAATCATACATCTTTCTTTCCTACTTCACATGCAACAACATATTCTGCAAACAGACCTGGATTTTCTTATCTTAGCATCCCCTCAAAATACATTCTCCAATTTCTTCTTTCAAGTTTTCCATCATGACTATAGTATGTCCTCCCTCTCAACTCGGGACTTGTTTCCATGAAGACAAGAGTGATGTGCCATTCTCTCACTTATGGTCTTCACTAAGACTTACGGTTATAAGTGTTGGTCTAGTGCATGACACATGAATTAGAGAACCATATCCATCACTCCCTCTTAACCAGGGAGGATCTAATCATTCTTATACAAGGAATATACCCAAGCTCCTTCTTAGAATAGGAAGATCAACTTCTTTTCTATGACATCGGAGAATCAGTCATGGCTTCCATCCTTCTCATCAGAGTTATCATGACCATCATCATTCATATAACTTTATTCATCATGCTTATCATAGAAACTTTACTTACAAACATCTTCACCATTTTGAAGATTATGTACCTGCACAACTTAGATAACAAGTACAACCAAATCTATAGAAGCGTGAAGTTAACCTCATCAAAATCATACAATAATGGAAGCATTAGACTTTATAGACATAACCAACAAGAGACTGTACTTATATACTTCAACTTCTTACCCAAGTTTTGTTACAAACCCTAAATCACATCAACAACTCAAGATATCAATCTCATTATATCTAGGGCTTCAATATTTCTTTCAGAGATATGACAAACTTTTTTATAACATATAAAAAACCCTAGAGACCAGTATAACATTGCATCTAACAATTTTCAAAATTTATATGTTAGACTTCCTACTAGGATTTCATATAAACACTAGATTTCATACACGATATTCAACAATCAAAACTAATCACAACTCAATCAACAACATGACTAGCTTCTACCAGGGTTTGATGTAAACCCTATATTTTCATTTACTAATTTTCAACAATCAAACTGATCAAAATATAATTTCAGGTTTTTATCAACCTTTCATAAATCCCATATTTGTAAAATCATATGCTAGATAATTTAACTTCCACTAAGGTTTAGCTATAAAACCCTAGAATTCACAAACAATATCATCTGAGAATATCAAACTTTGACTAGGCTTAGTTCCAAACCCCAGGACTCATGACCATCAATGATTAGGTCAACTTATACAACTATGATTCCATCATCATGTACAAAAATGTGATAACTTGTGTTAGTAAAACCCAAAGATATAAATATCAATAAAAGTTAGACATATAACAAACTTGATCAGACTAGGGTTTGATCAGACAAACATACACATGCCAAGGATTTCATTTCTAGGAAATTACAAGAGTCTTTCTTATACACCCTACCAAACCCTAATGATCTAGGGTTTCAATACAAACATAGGAAACCATAAATTACCAATACTTCAAATATTCGGGATTTCAGACATTACCATTCAACCCTAACAAGTTAGGGTTTCCATACCCATACAAAAATCTTAAACATGGCTTTTTTCAATTATGATATATAATATATTTTTTTTAATAAATATAATTAAAAACTATATATATATAATATAAAATATATATATATAATATATATATATATATATACAAATATAAAATTCTTCACATGCAAAATTTTACGAGCAGAATTATTTAATGTTGTATATAGTTTTTTTTTTTCAGAGATTTTTAAAATTATTTTGGCCGCGGATGGACAAGGTTTCACTCATATTGGGGTGTAAATGAGCCTACCGGCTCATAATTTACACAATATAAAAAATAATTTAAATATAAAATTGACTTAAAAATAAGTAAATTAAAAAATTAATTATTTTATTTAAATTATAAGTAATATTAGTCTTTTAAGTGATTTTTTGGAAATTTTCTCATTTAATTTGTATCGGGTAGGGATTCATTGAAATCACAAGCTTGAAAAGTGAACTCTTCACAATCCAAGTGCCCTAAGGGTTTTTGTGGGTGGTGAATCGATATATGCAGTCAAAAAACCAATTTAAACAACACAAATCAAGATTTGGACACAAAAATAAATAAATAAATAATGTTTAATTCCAACCAAAAATCCACCAGAAATTCCAAAAATCGCACTTAAAGACTATTCCAAAATAATAAACCTACACAGCGGGTTTATTGGTGATTAAGTGTTATATTAAAACATTTGTTTGTAAAGGTCATTGGTTCAAACTTCGTGGGCAAGCCCATAAAGGGTAACTCTCGCTTACCTTGTTTAGTATGATTTGCGATCTAGTATAATTCTAGTTATCGATTTCCCTCTTTATATATATATAATATATATATATATATATATAATATATATTATATATATATATAATATATATATATAATAAAATTTTAATAACATACAAAATAAATTAAATTTCTAAATTACCATAAATAAATAAAATTCAATGGCTACAATAAATGTCAATATCAATGATGACATCCCTTTGTCTAATAGATGAGTGCACATGGAACCTGTGAGTGCCTGTCAGTCCTGCCAGTCACCAGTGATCAAATGTGCTCTTTCAAAGTTTTTGTTTGGGTCCTGGGTCAAATGGTTATGTTTCACTAGATCTTCAAATAGAATTTGGTCACTGGTTAGGTTGTCTAGGCCTATTACTACTCCCTAAGTGTCATGGTCAAATTGCCATTTTGGTTGTGTCATACTCATTATGATTATTCATCACCAAATGTCTTAGTCTCAGTCTCATCTCATGGTCAATCATGTTTCAAGGTCCAAATTATCAGTTTCATATTCCATTAGGTGTCATTATTGAGGTCAAGTCATCAAAATGATCAAAAGATTCATGGTGTCACTTGTGGTAAATCATCATGGGAGTAATAACTAGGGAAAGTGATGTTCAAGGAGATTTTTGCATAACAAGGTTGGATCAGATCAACATGCAAGTATTCTCATCAGAAATTTCTCGGAAGCAACTTTCTAACAGTACATCCTGTGCTCAAATCTGATTCCTGAATTGAAAGATATGCCAGAATGAAGTTTGGACTTCAAAGCAGATAAAAGCCATATTTCCTTGTTTTATCACAAACTCTACCCTTATTTCCATTTTCCCTTTGTTATTCCAAACTCTAGCCGCATTCCATTGAAAATCTATAAACTCTAGCCTTAACCCTATTTATTTAAATAAACCCGCTAAGTCCTTTGTATTATAACGTAATACATATAAATCCCACCACCCCCAAGGCAAAGACTGGCCATGTATTACCGCAACTCACAATCGGAGAATGGCATATGTTACATGTAACATATAACAACATTCCTCACCCCTCCGCCAATTGCGATAACCTGGCCCGCAGTGATTTAGTCCCGCCTCTTGCTTTATAATCCTGCAGCAATAATACTTTTGCATCCCGCAAATTCTTTTCATCCCGCAGCTTTAAATCTTGCGTCCCGCAATGATATGCCCTGACACTGATAGCAATCCCGCACCAATATAACTCTCACGCCGATATCACTCCCCTCTTTGATATCACATCCCTCCCGTCTCGATTATGATATCCTCCCATCCCTCGATTGTGATATCGCAATCAACGATCCCTCAAGTCCCACTCCCATTTACCCCTTCCCGATGCGATTGGGATTGCGATAAGCCCTAAACGAATGTGATAAACTATAAAATTGGTTTTAAATAACATATCGTGTCCGGTCCATAAACGGAACGTTGTGAAACAAGGTAGCATCCTCGATCTGACCTCCGATTGTGATAAAGCCTGCAGATGTGATATTTAATATATTGCAATTTTAAAAGTTTTCAGGTCCTTCCTTTTGGTTAAAAACAGGAAAATCAACGGAAAAATATCTCTATTTGTAATACGATTGTGATACAACAAAGGCCCGATCCAAATGTGATTGCGATATAGGTCAATAGGCAGAGAAAGAATCGGTATCATGGCTTACTTTTAATAGAAAATACAACAACAGAAGGGAGCCACATTGCATATTTGTTATAATAGTTCTCAAAACTGATTGCATGAAAATAGGACAGCAGGCAGTTCATCAAACAGCAAGTCTAACAGAAGGCTTATTCGAGGCTTCAATTACACCAGAACGCCCATAACAACACCAGAAATCAGCCACCTGATATTTTAGCAGTTTTGATCTATTTTAGGAATTTTCTAATAAATCTTGAAGTTTGTTTCAAGACATTTTTGTTGTAAAATTGTATAAATACTTCATATTTTTAAGTATTAAAGGAGGTGAATAGTTGGACATCAAAGAGTTGAAAGGCTTGGAGGTTGTAATCAGTATTTTTCACATGAAATCAAAGGACAATTGCAGCTATTATTTTGGAATTCTTATGGTGTGAGTTTGTGATAGTTTTTTTCTTCTATGATTCAGTTTATGAATGTTTAAAGTGTCTTCTTTCCATAACTATGCTTTCAGTGATTTTCCTATGAGTTTGATGAACAAAATTCTTAAGGTTTAAGCTTTGTTTTGATAGGAACTTTATCTTTGTGTTATCTATCTTCTAATAAATGAATTCATGCTCATTTTGAATCCTTGCTTTTCTACCCTACACTACATCGACAAAGCCCTAAAGTATCACAAAATCATACCTACCCTGCTCCTCTTTATTTCTTGCAATTTAACCCTTGAGACCTAGCCTAGTTCCTTGATTTTGATTCTTGATCTAACAAAACCTTAAAATATTTAAACCCTAGTGTTGTAATACCTAGCCTAATAGATTTGTCCCACTCCAGTCATATTTGGTTGTGAGCTTTATAGAGGGAGTCCTCTCTTGTTTGGTAGGGCTAGCTGTTAAACCCTAAGTGGTCTGAGGTTACCTCCGTCGATATCCTTTCTCAGCCTTGGGATATTGTGGAGGATAACATTTTGGCATCGTTTCCAGGGAAACGAAAGATCATATCGTCCTGGGAAAGAACAACAAAGATCAGATCTAATTGCTGATGATGAACAACGATCAGACACATATGAAGGCTGAACCATTCACCTGGAAACTCCCACTTAATCCAAAGACTCCATCGGTAGCAGGATCCAGAAATCGAAATGAGTTCTCAACCCGGAAGGTATGCTCCTATGCATCGAGATCATGTTCCAGGCTTTCCAAATTGTATGCCTCAGGTAGATTGGAAAACATACTTGCCAAAATTCAGAGATGGAAAAGGTGATGATGCTACACTCCATTTAATAAGATTTCATATGCATGTGCGTAAGTTGAGGATTAATTTTCATGAAGATTGTTTAATGAAAATGTTCATGATCACATTAGAAGAAAGAGCATGATTTTGGTATGAAATCCCTCCTGCTTTTATTTATTCTCTCAAGGATTTTCACTCTATGCTTTTTGAGAAGTATAGAGAAACATATCCTTCTTTGCTTTTGATTGAGGATTGTTGTGATCACTTTGAAAAATTTATTCAAGATATGGAAAGTGCTTATGGCGATGAAGAGTTTATGGATGATGAACTCTTCGATGCTTTGAATGAAACCCTTTTCACCACCATGTGAAGATCATTAATTCTACCCTGAATGACAGCGAACTTTGAGTAGATTTCTTCAAACGATGACAGTGATCTTCAATAATCTAAAATTGGTGATAATTTGTAGCAGTCATGCCTTTCTTTTAGCGCACAAGATACATATGATAATGGCCATTTTAGCTACCCTCCACTCCTTGATGAAGATTCTAATTCTGAGTTGGTTTGAATTAAGATTCATGAGAGTCATCATTCATCTATTGAGTTCGAAATTAATGAGCAATAGGTTTGTTTCCTAGAACTAAATAATCAACCTGTTCAGCAGATTTTAAATCAGCAAGGAAAAGAAGAAATATATAATGAGATGCTTTATGTTTCTTCCGAGGAACTAATAGATAAAGGGAAGATTTTAGATCCTTTTAATAAAGCTTATTCTCAAGAGCATGAGAATGCAGCTCAAGGCGATGGAATTAAAAGGGTATGTGATATAGAATTACATCTTGTTGTGCCAGTTGCAGAAGAATATTTTGAAAGTAATATTTTTTAAATTATTGATGAATTTGTTTCTCTAGAAACTTTCAATCAATATTTACATGAAGAGACATTCATACAGTAGCTTCAGATTTTGAGGATCTTAAATTTCAAATTTACCATCATGAGTTACAAGAAAGTAGTGAAAAAGGACAGGCTGTTTTAGAGCTTCTTGCACATGATGATCTTCCTCCAGATTTAGAAAATGAAGAGTGTGCTTGTATTTTCTGACGTTCAAGATATGGTGATGTTCCATATTTTTGAAGATCCTTTTGCTAATTTGTTGCATTCATCAAAGGAGATGAGTTTTATTGTATTTATGGATCATGTACACATGTTCAGTGGACACTTGGAGTGGCCAATCTTTTGTTTTTTCTACCTGCTCAAGGAAAGTACGAGCAAGATTCAAGTAATTAGCCATTTGCTGGATTGGTTACTATGTGTCATGTGGAAAGAGTTATATTTGCGGACAAATCTAACCTCCCTAGGAGTCTAAGACTCTCTAGTGACAAACAAACCAAACAAGAGCAATCCTTCTCTAAACACACATTATTCTATGAGAATTCAAATGTTTTCGATCTTACCTTAGGTCCAACGCTTGTTGTAGCAGTCCAGCCTTGCTGATCCAGATGAGCTCCTCCTTCACTTTAAGACCTGCATACACTAACAAAGCAAACGATTACATAACACCTGAATATTCATCATAAAACAAAGCATATTCATCACATAGACCAAGGAGTACATGAAATAATTCATTAACAACAAATCATTGAGAAGAATGGACTTATTTGTATTAAGGAAACAAAAAAGGAACCATTACAACCTGAGCCTTGGTGTGGTGAAAGCTCCTCCCAGGGCCAGGGTCCAGCAAGAGATTTCCTCTACTTTGACAAGCTCACCCACTTCCAAATGAAACAAGAAAGGATGGTAATCTCTCCTCACAAGCTTACAATGGAAGTCATAATTCCAGCAGCATCTACCCTTTGGAATGTTCAGCTTTTTACCTCCCCTCCCTTGGCCCAATGCCTGTATTTATAGTGTTCTAGAGGAAGTTATTCAGTTTCAACATCAATGGGATACTCCCTCTTTTGTATGGGGTAGCTCCTCTCTTGATGGGATAAGTTCCTCTATCATAGGGATGCATGAACCATCTGGAGGCGCTCAATACACATCAAACACTCTTCTAGAAGGATCTAGAAGTGACCACAAGTAACTTTTTAAAGATGAAACTCGCGCCTTTTGACCTTTACAGGGGTACGCACACATCCTTTGGCTTACAGAGCGTATAAGTACGTAGGTACAGTGTGTTTGGGATGCGTACACGCAGGCAAGGTAGAGAGAACCTGCGTACCCTGAGATAAACATGTTTTTAAGTGACTTTCTCTCTTTTTTGAAGTTTGACATGAAGAGCAGAGGTATGAGGCTTGACAAGGAGAATAATATGACTATTGATGGAGTCATATTAACTGTAGATAGTCATGGTGACAAATTTCAGTGTAACATGCCCCCTCATCAATAATTGTTTGATGAACAGTTTTGTTGAGGGCTTTCACTTGGATGAGGAAAGCGACTCCACTGGGGAGCAGATAACTTATTTGATTGTTTCTATTTGTTTTCTTTATAAACTACAGATGGAGCCTAAAGTTAAGCTAGCTAGCCTTCGAACTGATTTTGCTATGCAACTGCAAAGTAGATCAACACTGCTTCAGTCAATCTCTAGGTTAGTTTATGAACTGAACATCTGACTTGCAAACATCCTAAGTGCCCTAGTGGTAGTTCAAGTAACCTCATTGGATCAGCCCCTATGCTCTGTGTTTACTGCCTATCATTAGCTCAACCTAAATCCCTAAACTAATCTCCAAACTGTGAGCAAAAACCAAACCCAGTCTCGTCCCTGGGCCATCGCACTATCTCTCATTGGCAGTCTAGATGCATTGCACCTCCTGTGTGCTACAGGTGAGATGCATCCCTGTTTCCCTATGTTACAGGTGTGATGATTAGGTAAGACTGTTTCTGCCTCCAGATTTTGGTTTTCTCTTCATTGTCTTTAGCTTTATTCAGTATTTTTGTTATCTATGATCAGTATACCACTCTTGAAACTCTCTTCCTTTGCATTATCTAGCCTCCATTATATAAAGAATTGTGAATTTTTTTATGTATTTTTCGCCATTTACAGTTCTCCTTTGCAAACAGTAGCTTAATCAAACTATTGTTTCTTGATTTGAAAGTGTCGCAAGTGTTGTTTTCAGTCAAAGAAAAGAATCTTCCTCTTTTTCATAGTTGATTACACTTTTGCCATTGTATTTTATTTGAATTAATAATATTTTGAGTGTCAAAAGAAATTTTAAATTTGAAATCGGAAAGTGTAATCTTAGTCTTCCTTTCGTGTTTTGAAAAGAAAATTGTTAGTACTATCACTTTCAAAGAAAAATAGTTCAGATCTATACTTAGCATTCTTTTTTTCATTCACACATTAAGAAAGCGGAACACAAATACATGCATGTGCATTTGCATTTAGACTGCCTGTGGAGTTTTATTTAGTTTACTCAATGCTCTATGTTGAAATAATTTCACTTCTCTTTCCTTAGTAGCTAGGATTTTCGTTGCAAAAATAAAATAAACAAATGCTTATCATCTTAGATTGAATATTTAGGAATTGTATATCTACATCACACAGTGAACCTTAAAGGAAAACTTCTTAAGAAAGATCAACTGTAAAATAAATTTCAATGAGCATAAAAATTCTTTGGAACCTAACGCACAACATTTAGAAGTCTAGGCTGGAGACGTATTCTGACGTCGTAAAGCCTAGTACTATCATTTTCATCGTAGGTTGGGTGATTCCTCCTCTTTGAGATGACAAGTGATAGTACAGACTTGTGCTCCCACGTACCCTCAAGTATATATTGGGAGACCACAATATGCTATATCCTTTATCATTAGGAAGTTATGTCTGCAGCCCTATCGATTGCAATGCACTGAACACAACATTCGGGAAGATTGATTGTCATACCATAAAAAGTAGTCTGCAGTTTTGTGATTGGTTTGGTAATTCCTCTATCTATATTTTCAGAGTAGTCACTTTTGTTTCTTTTCAGACTCGTTAAAAGAAAAGGTCCATCTAAGCACTTGTCACTTCAAGCTCATTAAAAATCAAAGGTGACTAGAGTCATCTTTAGCTTTTTCTGGAATCTTAAAAATTGAAAAAGCAAGTTGTGTCAAACTGTCATAAAATTCATTTAATTCTGAATCACATTTTCCCCTGTTTATTTTGAGTTGATCAAGTAATCCACAATCATGGAAGAAATTCAATCAAAACCCCATCATTCATGGAGACTAACGAGTCAACCATATTTGACTCCAGAAACGAAACCATTACGGGCCAAGTGAACTCGTTTAACTGGGTCAAACTCTCCTGGTTTGTTTGAAACTTATGTTTCAACATCCTCAGAGACTCTGGTTACTCCAACTATTTTTGGTATCCCTGCCTCTACAGAAGAAGTTATGTAGTTACAAGAGGACACTAGCATTGATCCTAGTGTAACGGTAAACACTTCTATTCCTAAACCAGCTCCATCTAGGGCTGATTTGGAAGGTGTTGCCCCTCCAGCATCTATCACTGCAGAGTCTATACCTTCTTTGGCACCAGAAATATTTTACGGACCTAAAGGTCTACCTCTTCAACCTGGACTAATTGCTATAGAAGAGATTAAGGAGGATCCTCCATTTAGTACTCCATTGCATTTTGGAACTGGGATCCACCTATATCCTTCTACTTCAGAAGTTAGTCTCCCTTCATCACAAGTTCCTGTAGAATCGCTAGGAAGTCTTTTGGATAGACTCAATATGTCTGAAAAATCATCAGCATCTAGGACTGTGTCATGTGAAACAACAGCAATAGAACCTCTTGCCGCCACTCCGACAATGTTCACTGGTGTACCATCTGTCCCAACTAGTTCTCAACCACTAGATGGAGTCCACCCAAGGACTGTCTCAATAGTATGGTCCGTTCCTATTTGTTCATCCATAACATTATCTGTAATCTCTTATGTCGAGTCTCAGCAAATTGATCCTTCACCACAGTATCAATTTGGGCAGTCTAGTCTCCAAAGGCCAATTTTCCCTTTGAACACTAGATTGCTGTCATATGGGGGGCCATATGCCTTTTCATTGTTTCCTCCGGGAGAACAACCATATGGGAGTTCACAATAGAATTCAAGTTAGGCTGGAATCACATCTAGTGGTTGGATACCAATACTGCCTCAACAACAAAGAATTGTATATTCTATACAACCAGATCAACCTGTGTCAAATATTCCCACTACACCAGCTATTGTGATGGTGTTGCAAGTACAAGCTTTGCCTGTTGTATGTCAACCTAAAGTTTCTCAAGTTGTAATGCAACAACATCTTGTCTCCGCGACTCAATCACAACCACCAATTAGTGGATCCTTAACCAAAGTGACCCAGGCTCAAACTAGTACCGTAACCCCTCATCTTGGTTAAACATCCAGTATTGGGCAACAATAAATGGTCTCATAGCCATGGCTGGTGCAATATCGGCAACCGCAATTCCAACAAAATTACCAAGGACCTGAGCAACAAAGCTTTGTAGGTAATGGGAAGTCGTATATTCAGAATGGTTACCAACAATCATATCATAATGGTTATGCCCATCAACCTTATCAAAGTTATGAGCATCAAATTATTATGCTGGTATGCAAAGACCCAGAGCTTAGGTGATCCCATCTTAGCCTGGGTATGCTTTGCAAAACCTGAATCAACAGTTGCCCTTCGTACCAACTTTAGAGTTACCAGATCTGAATCCGTTAACAAATTATCCAATTGTTTATGCCCCTTGGTGGCCAGTGATTCCTCATAAACTTCCATCAGATATCCCTAAATTGAATGGAAATCCGAGTGAAGATCCATCAAATCATGTGATGATATTTCATCTGTGGTGTTCGTCCAACACTCTCAATGATGATTCGATTAGGCTTCGCCTTTTCTGGTGAACGTTAACTGGTCCGGCAGTAAAGTGGTACATCAAATTTCCTAGAGCTTCATTTGATAACTTCGGCACCCTCACCACAACCTTTTTAACCCATTTTCAGTTACCCATAAGGTACGGAATAGGAACGAAGCATCTTACCAATTTTAAGCAGACGGCAACCACTCACATATCTGATCATATTCATGAGTAGCGACATCATCGTCGAATGGTAAAAACATCTGTTTCTGATCAGCTATTAGTTGAATGGTTTATTAAGTCACTGTTACCCTCTATTACAAAAGATGTGGCCAAGGGGGGGGGTTATCACTGAAGAGAAAGTCATTTCTCATGTGTAATATCTAGAATTGATCTATACTCAGTCTGGCACGCTTTGTGACAAAAGCCCTGATGCTCCTAGACCAGAGTTTTCCATTCCTCCTCCTTCTAAATCAAACAAAGACAGTCATGCCGGCGATGGTTTGATAGGTACGACCAGCACGAAAACCGCAAAGGCTGCATCTAAGAAAGCCTATATGGTTTCTGGTCAAAATGTAATTGAAGAATTTCTTGCCTCGGAGGTTAATGTCGTGTTGACCAACAAGGGCAAAGAACCAAAGCAACCAAGGGGAAAGAAGAAAGGGAAAAGCAAAAAGAAGAAATAGGATGATTAGTCTCTTGAAAAATCTTCTGCAAACCCTTCTGGACAAAGGAAACCCGGTCATCCATGCTTTATATGCGATGAGGATCATTAGACGAAAGATTGTCCACATAAAGCTGAGATTAATAAATTCTTCAAGAACTCAAAAACCTCAGTGGTATTGACTAATCTGTTTCCAGACCCAGAAACCAATCTGGTTGCTAGCGACAATGCTTCTCCAGTGGAGTCGCCATTTTGTTATCAGGAAAATTAGTGTCCATTTAGAGCTACTACTCCCACTAAGATAGGTAGCTATATTAGAAACAAACAAACTAAAGTCACTTGTGTTTTCCTAAATGAGAAATAGATGAGAGAGAAGCAGAGAGTACCAACCTCAGTCTTTCGCTCGGCTCCTTGCTTGCTTCCTCTCCCCTTTGACGAAGCTTTGCCACTCTTTCCTTACTTGTCCTGCTTCAAAGAACACTTGTAGAGTCAAAGCATGATAATACCATCAAAGCATAGAGATATATAACCATAAACAATAAAGGATCATATATATATTAACCATACAAATGCATATATCAATACCAGATTTAGAGATATACAAGAATATGGAGGAAAACTCAAATAGCTTTATTGATAGAAGTAGTATAAGAGAGGATTACAACCCATTGATCTAACCCAGTGCCATCCTCCCAGCACGAAAGCCCTCTTCACCTCATGAAAAGCTAGATCACCCAACATTATGATGTTCCATAGAGAAACCATCAACACTTCCTTACAAGATACAAAATTGTAGCCTCCAGATCTCTAGGATGAGGGATCCATATATAGATGTTTGCAGGTAGGTGAGTCAGCTTTTGGTTTTTTGATTAGTGTCATCTCTCTGGTATTTCTTGGTTCCAATTGGAGATTTCATGCTCTATTACTCATCCCTAGGTGAATTCAGAGAGGCAAGTGTCAAATGGGCAGTCTCTAGAAGATTCTCTAGGTTTCCACCTAGTCAACTGCCTCTACCATTTGTCTGCTCTCACTCATCACACCCTTTAGAAGGGCTTTTCATTACGCATCGCACCTTCTGCATGTAGTAAGTGAGATGCATCGCACCCTTAGCATTGAGCAGTCTGTATGGTCCAGTTTTGACCAGTTCTAAAAAGTTTTTCAAGGAGAACTTCTGGGAGATGATGTAATCTGCTGACCTTGTTCCTTTAGGGTGTATAAAAAAAAATTTAGGGGCTTAGAGGCCCTTGGTTTATGGACATATGAGATTGGGGTTGCAGTGCCCAAATATTTCTATAACAGGATCCAACAATTGAGTTGGGAATACTTGTGGGGTACACAGATACACCCCACAACTATCGGGTGTACCTACCTACCAGCCAGAGGACAGTGGTACGTAGGGATCTAAATTTTGACGAGCAGAAAGCCATGCGATTATCACTTGAGAGGGAGTTCAAGTTGAGGGCAGAGGAGGAACTTTCAGTTCCTAAGGAGAAGAAGCCTTAGATTGATGCATAGCAGCTGCGTGCAGATGAAGGAATGGAGACATCCACTCATGCTGAGACTTCCAGAGATGGGTGGAAACCCTCAAGGGAAGCGGACAAGTTGATGCTATATGCGCAGGAAAATGTGAGATAGAAATCTTCTTAGTGCAGATAGAGGATGTCTCCCGAGCGGTATGTTGAGCCTTGAACTTGCATCTTTCCTACACATTTTCCTAGAATATTTCCATTCACCTGGACCTCTGAAGCTATCAAAATCATTGCATATTAATCATAAAAGAGCATTTAAAGTGGTTTTTAACTATGTCCTTTTGTTTGCTGTTTGGATTAGATTTTTGCTTATGAGCTACGGAATTCAACCATTTTCTGTAGCTGGTTCAACTTTTCGCAATTGTTTTTGTTAAACTCTAGGTTGCTTGTGTCATCAGGCAAAGTAAGCCACATGGGCAGGTTGGAAATGACCAGGACATGGATCAGGTCCTATTGGTCTAGCCGGATTCATCAGGAAAAGACGTCGTTAATGGTGGTCAAGTGGTGGTCAAAAAGGGGAGTCCTACGACAACAAGACTCCATTTTCAAACACGTGAAGATTTTCGTAGCCGCTTCTAGATCTCTAAGGTCACGCTGACACCTGTAGGCTAACCATGATATGAATCCAATAACCGTTTTCAATAGAATGCATAATCTCGGAAACCATGATGCTAAATCCATGGACGTTGTCTTTTACGTGTCCTCGTAGTTTCATAGGAAAATAGTTGTGAGTTTCTTGTTATAAATAATGCGTTTCCAAATGCATACAGTTAGTCTTTTTTCTTATGTAATTTCACTGTTAAGTTGTTGTACTGTGACACTAGTCCCAGTGTGATAACGTTGTTTTGAGATATAAAAGAAGACTCTGTTTCTACATGATTGCGTGAGCATAATTCTTGACTCATAACTAGTTGGCCAAGGCTGTGCAGAGGGCCCCTGCACACTAAGGTTTTGTTCTTTTATTGTTGTATAGTTTTATGTAGTGTTTCTTTAATTCCATTGCACATATTCCACAATTATTCACTTGTGTATATTTCTTTCGCTATGATATTAACATTTTCACTCATGTTCGTGATGTTACAAGCTTTGTATGGTAATGTTAACATTGATCAGTATGTGTGTATGTTTTAGGATAGAAGTAGGCCTGGGTACTTTTACACATTCCCTTTTGCAAAAACTAGTGACATGGAATCAGTCATTCTGCTGACTTGCTTTTCTTAGTTTTCTTTTAATTCCAGTTCAGTTTTTTTTATTAGTTCATTTGCTTTGTTAGATAGTTTAGATATTAGATTGCTCAAGTTGTTGATGGGTACCTCCGAAAGTCGTAGCTTAGACTACTTGGCGAGGGGTCAGACTAAGAATTGATGTGATTTGATTTTAGTTTTACTTTTCTACAATTAGATATCAAATTGCTCAAGTTGTTGATGATTACCTCTAAAAGCCATAGCTTAGACTACCTGGCAAGGGGTTAGACTATGAATTGATGTGATTTGATTTTAGTTTTAATTTTCTGCAATTAGATATCAGATTGCTCAAGTTGTTAATGATTACCTCCAAAAGCCATAGCTTAGACTACCTGGCAAGGGGTCAGACTATGAATTGATGTGGTTTGATTTTAGTTTCACTTTTCTGCAATTAGATATCAGATTGCTCAAGTCGCTGATGGTTACCTCTGAAAGCCATAGCTTAGACTACCTGGCGAGGAATCAGACTATGAATGATGTAATTTAATTTTACTTTTATTACATCACAATTTTTGATTTGTTTGTGTGCAGTAGCTTAATTCATTTTTTTATTTGGACAGTAGTAGGGAAAATGGTTTCATGATCCATATTTCATTTCTCGTTTGACTTAAGTAGCAGCACATCTTCATTTTTGTTCATCATTAGTATGTTCTAAGACCCTCTGAAGCATTAAGATTTGGAAATCACTATAAAGGACAAAATTGCCTTAAAATCTATATCCATACTTGTCTTCTATAGTTTTCTTTTACATTAGGAGGCAAAAAAAGATAAAAACCCCCAAAACAAAATAAAAAGATCAAAACGACAAAAGTAATAAATAGGTTATCTTGCACATATAGTGTGCTACACTTTGTCAGCTTATGAATCCCAGATTGATTATTAATGTAGCAATTTAGGACACACTAAATTGACGAAACATTTTTGCGTCGTTGCTAGGGAAGTGTAACTAGGTAGCTAATCTCTTACATAAAAAAAAAAATCAAAAGAAGGGAAAATTGATAACTTCTCAAAGTATGCTCTCCTCTTGCACCTACTGTGATCTGGAGGATCAGAAAAGAGAGTTATTGGTTCAACAATTTCTTGAGTATGCTCTCTTCTTGCACTTGGTGTGATCTGGAAGATTAGAAAGAGAATTATTAGCCCAACTTGAAAAGAAAAATATAAAAAAAAATGACATGCATAGAGCAAGAGATTCGAGGGGAAGGTTTATAGCTAGGGCCAAGAGTTCAAGTTTCATAACTCTAGCTTCTTTAAGGCTTAGACAAGATTCACCACCATCTACTCCTAGCCTTAAGATTCTTGGAATTCAAGGAGCAGCAGCTGAATTAGAGGATTCTCCTACATTATCCACCCAATATTATCTATGAGAAGACTCTTTCTTCACTTCTACAAGAGAACATATTGTAATCAAAGAGGTAGAATCACCCCAAGAAGAGAAGGAAGAAACTTTCTCTCATCCACCAGTGATAGAAGAACAAGAAGACTCTAAGGAAACTATCATGATGGAGGAAGTAGTAAATGGATTTGGGGGTAGAGGTAGAGGAGGAGGAAATAATGGAGGTAACAATGGTGAAGGTGGAGGTAATAATGGAAGAAATAGGGAAGGAGATAACTCGTTTGGATTCCCTATAGTTGATGAGGAAACTGACACAACGATGAAAAACATCTCCCCATATGTCCTCCCCAACTTTTATGGATTGCGAAGTGAGGATCCTGAAACATTTATGTTTGAGTTTGAAGTCCTGTGTCGAACCTATGACTATATGGAAGACACACAAAAACTCAAACTGTTTCCTTCAACATTAAAGGGAGCCACTTTGAAATGGTTCATGGGATTATTCACCCAATCTATTAGGACTTGAAATGACATGAAACAAACTTTTTTGGATAGATACCTGGATTATTGTATGCCCACCAATCACAAGGATGAGGTATTTAAAATTATGCAAAAAGAAGATGAAAACTTGGAGGATTTACTTGAAATATTTCAATACAATTTAAAGAGAGCAAAAATGAGTAACTTAAATGAGGAAACTTTGAAAGCCCTTTTATTCAAGGCCATTAGAGATGAATGGATAGATATTTTAAACATGATGGGGAAGGGAGACATTTCTCAACTTCCACTTCGTGACATAGCAAAACTATGTGTCCATCTCTCGAGGGGAAATCTAAAATGGGAAAAGGGCCTAGATATCCTTCTCCTATTAGAGAAAACAAAGCTACAACTGGATCAGTAAATAGGGCAGAGATTTGCAATATGCTTGATGAATTCAAAACTGATATCCTAGGGAGTCTTAGTGAACAACTAGACACCATTAAAATTCAAAACAAGCAGAAAATAGAAGTTGATGCTTTGGCCATCTTTTGTCCAAAATGTAGGAATAAACATGCTCTAAGGGAATGCCCCTTGGATGAAAAAGTTGTAGAAACATGTATGATTTGCTCAGAGAATCATGAGGCCAAGGATTGTCCTTCAATTCCTAGGCTCAAAGTTGTCTTTCAAGAAGATCCAAATTCAGTAGAATGTCTCTGTTTTGTTTCAAGAGACCTTGGCAGGGGCAACAAAATCAAAGGTTTAAAAACCCTATGAATTTTCAACCCCCACCAAATTGGAATTCTTGGCAACAACCTTGGCTCGAACCTTAAAATCCATATCAATCATGGGCACAAGGGATGCAAAATCCTTATGGGAGATTTGCTCAAGTTTATCAATATCCTCCATCTTTTCAAAATCAACAAACTCCACAACTTCCAAATCAAAATCCACAACTTTCATTGCCATTTCCACAACAACAACCTTCTCAACAAAATCCAAATCCTCAACTCATGCTTCCATTTCAACAAAAGACAAATCAACTACCCGCTCAGCGATTGCCAAATCCTAACAATAAAAGTCCTCAGAATACTTATGTGATAGAAGGACAACAATTTCCTACCTATATGATTATTCCTCTTAATGATGTACAACTCAGGTCTGGTAGAGTTTTAGAAAAACCTTCTATAGATGTCCAAGAGCAAGATACCTCTAAGGAGGACTCTCTTAAAGTCAATAAGGGTTCTGAGGAAGAATCTCTTCAAAACTCAAACACTCAAAAAGAGAAAGAAAATTCAACCCCCACAACTCCTATAGTTGAGCAACCTGCATCTTCATCTACACCTCCTTTCCCTGAAGGATTACAAATTGATAAAGGGGTGGAAAAACAAATATTGTTGCCTGACTATCATTTTTTAGATGAATTAAAGAATGTCTACATCAAGATCCACTTGCTACAGGACATTAGAGAGATTCATATTCAAGTAAAAACAATAAAGGAGTTGAGTCTCAAAAGACCAGGAAGGAAACCAAGAGATACAAGAAGAATCCACCTGGTAGGAAAAATTGCAGATATCATGATGGGAAGAATTACCATGCAGAAGTATGTAGATCTAGGTAGTCCAATTGTCAAGACACATATAAATGGGATAGAAATTCCAAACACATTGATTGACTTAGGGGCTGCTATCAACATTATGAGTAGATAGACTATGGAATAGATTAAACTTCCTAATCTTATTTTTACACCTACTTTACTGCAACTTGCAGATAGATCAATAATCAAACCAGACTGTGTATTAGAATATATTTCAGTCTCCTTAGGTTCTTGGGAATATCTAGTAGATTTCATGATTTTTTAAATCAAGTCCTAAGGATGAGTCTTGTTCTAGACTCAAAACGTAGACAATGCAAAAAATGAAAACTATGGAATATCCGAGTACTGAATCTCAAAAAAAACACCACAGAAATCAGCAAAACATGAGATTTCATGATTTTGACTCCCAAGAGTAATCTAGGAGGGCACCCACTTATCTTAGGAAGACCTTGGCTAGCCACAGTTGAAGCTTTCATTAGTTGTAGATCTGGGGATATGTACATTTCTAATGGTAATTCGACAAAGAAATTCAATTTGTATCCTCCCGCAAAAGTAATTACAGAAGTAGGATACGATGAATGGGTCGATGATGATACAACCTATCTTTACCATTTCTTAAATCAGTGAATAGTCGAATTCTAAACACAATAGAAAACTTTGAAACATCTTCAGAATATGACCACACACAATTTCAGTTAGATTCTGACATTGAGTATTTATCATCAAGACAATTGTCTCTCTACTCTATGGAAGAGTTTGGTAGTTCCACCATTGAGATTTTTCCAGATAAAACATTGAATATCAACAAAAATTTGGAAAAGTCACAACAAGAAGAACTAACCAAAATCTTACAACAACATTCGACTGCATTTGCATGGGAGTATACTGATATGAAAGGGATTGACCCTAAGACTTGCGTTCATCACATCTATATCGAGGAAAATAGTATACCAATCAGACAACCTCAGAGAAGGATGAATCCAAATCTTAGGGATATAGTGAAAGAATAACTCCAAAAACTACTCAATGTAAACTTCATTTATCCAATTTCAAATAGCCGATGGGTTTCTCCTTTGGTTATAGTACCTAAAAAGAGTGGTAAATGGAGGGTATGCATTGATTACAGGGAATTGAATAAAGAAACTTTGAAGGATCACTTTCCTTTGCCCTTTATCAATCAAGTATTAGATACATTACTAGGCAAAAAGTACTTTTCATTTCTAGATGGTTTTAGTGGTTATAATCAAATTCAGGTAGCACCTGAAGATCAACATAGCACCACATTTACCTGTCCATGGGGAACTTTTTATTATTGAGTGCTTCCTGTTGGATTATGTAATGCACCCACAACATTCCAAAGAGCAGTACTAGTAATTTTTTTTTATCTAATCCATGATTGTGTAGAGGTTTATATGGATGATTTTACAGTTTTTGGTGATTCGTTTGAAGAGGCATTAGAAAATTTGGAAAAAGTCCTTATAAGATGTAAAGAAACAAACCTTTCATTAAGCCATGAAAAATTCTTTATGATGTTTACTGAAGTATTGTTTTAGGACATCACATTTCAGGGGATGGGATTAAAGTTGATAGATCAAAAGTTGAAGTCATCTCCAAGTTTCCTATTCCAAATTTTCAAAAATATGTTAGAATTTTTCTGGGATTTACTCGATACTATAGAAGATTTATAGAAAATTTTACCAAAATAGCATCTCCACTCTTCAAACTGCTTACAAAAGACTGTGAATTCAAATGGGATCCTAATTGCCAATCAACATTTGAAACTTTGAAAACAAGAATATCTGAAGCACCCATCTTGAGAGGACCAAACTGGAAACTTCCTTTCCATATTTCTACAGATGCTTCAGATACAACTCTAGGGGCTGTGTTTGGACAAAAAGATCTAGTTCCTTATGTCATTTACTATACCAGTAAAAATTTAACTCCAACTAAGTTAAACTATACTGTGACTGAAAAAAAGTTCTTAGCTGTTGTTCATGCAATCAAGAAGTTCAGACATTATATAACAGGCTATGAAACTTTTATTCATACTGATCACTGCAATTAGATATCTAATGAAAAAACCTATTACTAATGGCAGAGTTACAAGGTAGCTCCTACTTTTACAGGAATTCAATATCAATGTGTTGGATAGACGAGGAAAAAAAAATACAGTAACTGATTTCTTGTCTAGGATTCAGAATACTAAAGAAGATTCTCCTGTAGAGGACAAATTTCCTGATGAATATTTATTTGCAGTAACTACCAGGACTCCTTGGTATGTAGATATATCTAACTATTTGGTTATAGGGAAACTACCTCCACATTTATTTCCTGGTAAAAGAAGAAAGATTATTCAAGAGAGTTCAAAATATTCATGGATTTCTAACAAATTGTTTAAAACAGGGCCAGATATTGTGATCAGAAGATGTGTTAGGGAAGATGAAATGCCTGATATCCTCAAAGCATGTCATGATGAACCATGTAGTGGACACTTTACTGACAAAAGGACAGCCTATAAAATCCTCTCTTTGAGATATTATTGGCCATCCCTTTTCAAAGATGCAAAACAATATGTCAAAAGGTGTGACAGCTGCCAAAGAGTAGGGAAACCTACCCTTTCAAATGAAATTCCATTACAACCACAGGTACTCATTGAACCCTTTGAAAAATGGGCTTTAGACTTTATTGGACCTATTAACCCACCATCTAAGCAAAAAAACTATATATTGGTATGTACAGATTATGTCACTAAATGGGTATAAGCCAAAGCATTATTTTCTGCTACTGAGCCTTCAATTATTATTTTTCTTTATGAGGATATTTTTACTCGCTTTGGTGTTCCAAGAGAAATTGTGACAGATCAGGGAAGCCAATTCACATCAAACCTAGCAGAGAAGCTGATGGAAGAATACAAAATCAAGAACAAAAAATCTACTCCTTACCATCCGCAAGCAAATGGTCAAGTGGAGTCTACAAAAAAAGTTCTTGAAGGCATCATTACCAAGACTGTTCATCTATGCAAAAGAGATTGGGCAGAAAGGCTTCCTGAAGCCTTATGGGCCTACAGAACAACATGGAGGAATACAACATGACATTCTCCCTATCAACTCGCTTATGGGAAAGAAGTCCTGCTCCCCATTGAGTTCCAAGTTAAAACTTTCAAGATGGCAGTTCAATTGGGAATGGATCTATCAGAAGCCCAAAAGCATAGAATGGAGCAGTTGAATGAACTAGATGAGATCAGACAAGAAGCAATCCTAAGAACTGATCTAGTTCAATATCAAAGAGCTAAGTGGCATGATAAATACATAAAAGAGAAAAAGTTACAATAAGGAGACCGGGCATTGCTATTTGATTCCAAGTTTAAAGACTTCAAAGGTAAATTCCAGACTCATTGGCTTGGGCCATATGAGATTGACAAATTCTTTAGCAATGGAGCGATAAGAATCAAAACCATTGATTAATTTCAAACTCCTCTTATTATGAATGGTCACCGATTAAAGATATATCATAAGCCACTCTCAAAGGAGGGATTTGACAAAATCTTTCAGGATAATTCTGCAATAAAGCTGGTGAAGAAGAATCCTTCTTCTCCACCAACCTAGTCCTTATTCTATTTCTATATATATAATACATATATATATATATATAATATATATAATTATATATATATATTATATATATAAATATTATATATATAAATATAGATATATAAAATTGTATAAGCCTGAAAACCAATCACAGATTGGTAGTCTTATACAGAAAATACAGGGCAAGAATCAGAATCTTCTGACGCCCTATAATTTCCATAAAAAAATCTCTTTCATTCCACAATTTCATGTCACTTCCCTTCATTTCACTCCACTTCATTTCATTTCATTCCACTCCACCCATTTCATATCATTTCATTTCATTCTGCCAATAGAAGTCTTTTCATGACTAGTTTTCACTCACTCAGTCATCATTTATCCATCTCCGTTCAATCATGTGATCATTGTATGAGTTTCCGCAGCTAAATCCTGTTTTCGCAGCTACAAACTGATTCCACAGCTAGTTGTTATTTCCGCAGCTAGCACCCTGCCATTCAATATTGGTAGTAAGATGATAGTTAAAAATAATAAAAATCAAATGCAGGTATGACCGAGGACATATTGTGAAGACATGAGGCACCTAAAAGCATCAAGAAGGAGTAGCTGATGAAAGGTTAGTGGACAAAAAGTGGAAAAAATTCCAAGGTATGAGTAGAAAATTATTTCAAATAACATTCAAAGCACATTTTTACATAGTTATGAAACCATGGCTCCACTATATACAATGATTGGAATTGATAGTCTCCATGACCATTCCACGACCTATGATTCCTCCACGAATCGTTCATTTATTCTTCAAATGGCCTCATGATCAACCCTCATATTTAACTCGTGTTTGGATGTACTTTGACACTCCACCTGTAATCATGGGGACGTGGTCAATTTGATCACAGCTCTCCTCCACCG
>APFE031320226.1:0-20932 GCA_000404065.3 Pinus taeda | reverse complement strand
GCCTGCGTACTGGTAAAGGACTGCACCAGTACAGACCATTGTAAAAGGAGTTTCTAATTTGAAAGAAGATAGAGACATATTGCAGCAGGTGGTTTTCACCCACATTGGGTTTCCACCTTATATCTGGTGTTCTTTGATGTGACTGTCTGTTTTTTCTTGCTCATTATTTTATGGTACTGATATGCAAAAATAATTCAAAGTGTAAATAAGGAAGATTTGTTAAAAGAACTAGATAATACTGATTCACCCCCCCTCTCAGTATTATTTTCAACACTCATAGTAGCATTGAAGGAGTTCATTCATAATTTCCTGGATGTCTACTTTGATGACTAAATGGTGTTTGAATTAGTGAAGCGCCATGTAGCCAGTTTGCACTTGATGTTGGATATGTGTCATAGATACCAGATCACATTGAAATTGAAGAAATGCATATTATGTGTTCCCTTTTGGATCTTCTTGGATTACGTGGTGTGCAAGAAAGGATTGATGATGCACCCTATAAAGATTGCATTAATTGTGAATTCGGAGGCCTTGAGGAATGTTAAGCAGCTGTGCACGACACTAGGACATGTGGGATACTATAGGAAGTTTATCAATGCTTATGCTCAAATTATTGTGCCCATGGGGAAATAGCTAAAAAGGGATGCAACATTCTGTTGGGATGAAGAATGTCAGCGCAACTTAGATGTATTGAAAGAAAAGATGGTCACAGTGCTAATTTTCGTATTCCCTAATTGCAAAATGGAGTTTCACGTATATGTGGATGGCTCTTGCATTGTGGTGGGTGTAGTGCTAATAGAGGCTTATGAAGGACAAATGGACCATCCTATAGCCTTTGTAAGTAGGAAGTTAATAAGGCTAAGAAAAATTAGTTAACGATTGAGCGCGAAGGGTTGGTAATGGTGTACGCTGCAAAAATTTAGGAATGATATGTTAGGAGGGCATTTTAAGATGTACACAGAATATTCTTCCTTAAAATACTTGGTCAACAAGCTTGTGTTGGGGGGGAAGATCTACAGATGGTTGCTGCTATTTTAGGATTATGACTTTGAAGTCACTCTGAAGCCATGGAGGTTAAATGTGGGACTTGACCATATGTCATAGATCACAATAGAAGAGGATCCTAATAATCAGGCGGAAGGGTTTCCAGATGTGAAAATCTTTGCGTCACATGTAGCAAATGACCATTTTGTAGATATTATTCACTTCTTGACTACAGGGACGGCACCAAAAGGATATACAGGCCATAAAAAGAAGGAATTAGTAGTGTGTGTGGCCGATTTTTTAATCATTACAAGAAATTTGTATAAATTGGGGTCGATGAAATATTGCAAAGATATGTGCCAGAATTTGAGTAGGCTAACATTCTTACTGAAGCTCATGCAGGTGTTGTGGGAGGCCATTATGCACATAAGGAAATTGTGCATAATATTTTGCTTGTAGGTCTATGGTGGCCAACATTGCACAAGGATTCCAAGGTGTATTGTAAGGCATGTGATGCATGTCAAATAACTATCAGACCCTCACGAAGAGATGAGTTACCACTACATCCTTAGGTGTCCTTACAGGATTTTGAGAAATGGGCGATAGATTTTGTTGGGCCAATTGAGCCCCTGGGAAATAAAAAAGCTGTGCACTATATTATCACCATGACGAAATATCTAACTAGTGTAGGTTTTAACCACGTACAGAAATTACCTTCTTACGAATTATAAAACATGGAAAATAAACAATAGTGAGATCATAATACATAAAACAAATATATAAATAGATTTCCCCTGGACCCCAAAACATGGACTACCAGATTGATTTTTCATTATTTTTCTTTCAATGTTACAATACATATATATAACATATATATACATATTGAAGCATCCAATACCGTGGAATGAAACCATCGTGCCAAAAACCATGTGCAAAAATCATGCACAAAACCATGGGTGGAACAAAAAATATAACACAACCCAACATTCTACCACTTGTTGTTTTCTTTCCACGAGGGGTCGGAAGAGAGCTTAGTCATTTATCTAGCCCTGCAATCCCATTGTTTCTCTACACCAAGAGAAATTCTCAGAGCTCACAGATTTTTTAATGCATTTGTAGTATTCTTCAAAGTGTCCAACTTTACTAGCAACATGTTTTTGTCTTCTACCATATCCCTCACAAAGTGATTCTAAACATAAATGTGCTTTGTCTTTGAATGGTAAGCAGGGATCTTTGCCAAGAAAATTGCACTTTGGCTGTGACAGTCTATTGTTATTACTCCCTATACTAACCCCATACTTGAACACAATCTCTACAACCAAACTGCTTGCTTGCTTGCATGAGTGCTTGCCATATATTCTACCTCAGTAGTTGATACTGCCACTACAGATTGTTTCTTACCCATCCAACTACCTGCACCTCTGAATAGGTTAAACACATACCAGCTTGTAGATATTCTTTGATCCAGATCTCAAGCCCATTCTGCATCAGCACGGCCATGGATATCCAAAACCTTGTCCAATACTGGTCTTCCTTGCTAGCACAAACCATAATCACTAGTGCCACACGAATACTTGAAAACCCACTTCACTGTTGTCTAATGATCCTTCCCTAGTTTTGACATAAACCTGCTCAATACTCCCACTACATGTGCAATGTCTGGTCTAATATAGACCATCGCATACATTAGGCTACTAACTACACTTGCATATGGAACATGGGACATGTCCTCTTCCCCTTCTTGTGTCTTGGGATGCTATTCAACAAATAACTTTACACCTATAGGAATAGGAACTTTCACTAGTTTACTATCCTGCATGTTAAACCTCTGTAGTATTGTCTTGACATACTTCCTCTGGTTTAACTAGAGCTTCCTCTTTTCCAGATCTCTTTTAATTTCCATGCCTAAAATATAGTTTGTAGTAGCAAGAAATTTCATGTCCAATTTGGAGGACAATTGGGTCTTCAAATCTTGGATAATTTCTTTGTCATTTCCAACCAGTAACATATCATCCACATAAAAGACCAGATAAATAACACAGTAACCAATTAATTTAAAACACACATAGTGATCTTCTTTGCTTCTGGTGAAGCCAATTCCCTGTATAAATGTATCAAACTTCTGATACCACATCCTTGGTGACTATTTTGACCCATACAAAGACTTTTTTAACTTGCATACTAGTTCTTTCTTACCCTTCACTACAAAGCCTTCAGGTTTCTTCATGTCAATCTCTTCTTCCAGATCCCTATAAAGAAATGATGTATTCACATCCATCTATTCTACCTCAAAATCGAAAGTAGAAACAACATATAAAAGTAATCTAATATAAGCTACCTTAGCAACAGGAGAAAAAATATCACCAAAATCAATTCCCGACACCTGGTAATAACCCTTTTCTACCAATAGAGATTTGTATTTCTCCACCTTTCCTTCTACATTCATCTTCTTCTTGAACATCCATTTGATTCCAATGGGTTTCCTTCTAGCTAGAAACTATACCAAATCCCAAGCCTCATTTTTGTGCAAAGATGCCATTTCATCAACCATGGCCTCTTTCCAGAGTTTGCCATCCTCTGAATCTACTACTTCCTTCACAGTCCTGGGATCATCATCAGTAATAGATAAAGAAAAGTTTGAACATGAACTAGATGGACTATACCTTTCTAGTTTACTTCTTTCTCGAACTGATCTTCACACAACTGGAGTTTTTGGCTCTTCGTCATCTGATTCATCTTCTACTGTAGAGTTTGATTCTTTGTCCTTAAGCTCAAACTCTATCTTCTCAGGTTCCTTTGGTTGAAATTCATGTTTAATAACATCCCACATCTTGGTTGTACACAACCATCCTTGTTACTGGGTTCCAAAGATTATAACCCCTTAAACCATCCTCATACCCAATAAAGAGGCACTTTTCAGATTTACTATCCAACTTTGCTCTTTTCTCCTTTGGAACATTTACATATCCATCACATCCAAATACCCTCAGATGTGAAAAGGAGGATTTCTTACCAATCCATACCTTGTAGAAATTTCACCTGTAGAACAAACCGATATATGCAATGTCCTAAAGCATAATACTTGTTCTACTTCTACAAAACATTAAGTGGAACCATAATCGAATTCATGAGCAATGTCAAGTAGAAACATGCATAACTCATCAAGAGAAATAATCACACATAACACAAGATATATCCAGTGGAAAGCACCAGCATAGAACCCCAACCATGTATTATCAATCAAGTGGAAATCATCTTCACAATTCAAAAAGAAATAGCTCTCAAGCTATTCAGTTCTCAATGAACTATGAAGATATGAAGATATGTCTCATGAACCACCCAAGCCCTATTTATATAGGATTTCTCTATGGTCCTTCCATAGTTTTCTTAGGAAATAATAGCAAAATCACATGCTATTAATTCAAACATACTAAAAACAACTAATGGTCCAACTATGTATTCCTTGAGAACACTAGTTCCTCAACCATGCAAAAGCTACTTACTAGAAATAGTTAAGCATTTGATAGTACACTGTCCCACATCTGATCTCAACTGGGTCTCTGAAAAACTAACATGCAATAGTTATCCATGAGTGAATTCTCAGTTATCTAAAATAGTAGTTGTCACATGCATAAAAGCATTAACAAACTATATTTTATTATTTTAATAACTTGTTAAAATAATCTAACTAGACTTGACTAGTTAGAACTAAGTCAATTGACTCTCTCATTATATAACTGAACCTTATCTCCTTTAATCAAGGGATAAGTTCCTAAATCAAGGGAGAAAATAACTGCATGATCTCACAAAGACTTCAAGTTTAATTTTCCATAATTAATTAACTCATCTGAATTAATTAATTAATATTTCCAACTGCTGTTAAGACCAAAATTAATTTTACTTCCACTAGATAGACTAGGGACTGCTATAAATAGGAAGGAACCCATAAATGCTATTTTTAGAACTTTTTGTTTTTAGCAATTTCACTGCTCACCCAATGTGGCCAATGAACTCACTGGCCAAACTGTTATTTTTAGACATGTTATTTTTAGCACTTTCTAAATTTAACATTTCTTGTTGCACACTTTTCAGCACTCCCTCTCAACAAGAAAGGATTTTTCTCGAACCCTATCCTGTAACTCTGGAATGTACTGCATGTAACACATCTACCTGGTCCACTTGCTCCAACAACACTTGGAACAAAAAAACTCCCAACTGACCACTTGTTGGGCTGGGAACATACTCTGATGCTGAAGCTCTACCTACTGCTGAAAAGTGCTCCCTCTCTGACATCTACACTACTGCAAAATCTCCATGCATCTCACACCATTGTACACCTCTCTGTGCCACCTAGGACTATGCAAAACACTTGTGCCTCTCGCATTGTTGCAGCATGCTAGCTATGCGCTATCCTGGGATTTCTTGCACTATCACTCTCTCTTCCACTCCATCCACATCTGTCTCTACCCAATCAGTCAGTTCCTACTACTCCACATTGGGCTCTCGTAGCAAGGTCTCATCCAAGAGGTTGGGTACCTCAAGGATCCTACACCTCCTCCTTGGGATGATCACTCCACATCACCCCACCTCCTACCTAGAGGTATGGCTGCAAGTGATCCCTCTACCCACCTGGCTCAAAGTTTCCCCCTACTGGAGGACTCTGCATGAGTAGATGTCTCTACACAATCTCCTATTAGCTTCTCTAGTTGTGCCTGCTCCAGAATCTCATGAAGCTACTACATTAATCGTGGCTCCTCCACAATCATCTAAGACTTCTTCTAGCACTGCATGTTGACAAGTAATTTACTCTCCCTCTCAACCACCAAGTATCTAACCTTTTCCCTGCTACTCAAGGCTTTTCATGCATCTTGAACCTCAAGAGCATACAGGTTCTTGACCCGTGAACCAATATGCTTCACCTATCTAGAGGTGATGTGTCTAAGGAAAACCTTTCCCTTACTAAAGGCTACATCATAGCCTCTGTCTTCCAGCATTGTGATCGACATCAAGTTTCTCTTCAGTCCTAGTACATCCTTGACATCAGTTGAGGTAAGGCGAGATCCATGCCTACACCTGAGACACTATACTTCTCATCATTACCCATCGCTATCAGTATCTAGAGATCTTTCTCCTCCAAAGTACTGAACAAACTCTTGTCACCGGTCATGTGGAAAGAAGCTCCACTATCAAGAAACCAACCACTTCCCACCATGGATGAAACCATGCATGCGAAGAGTGTGAAATCCAACTCAAACTGTGAAGCAAGTGCCTCATCTTCATATCCTTCCCCAGATCCCTTCTTGGATTTCCTCCGTGGACAATTTGCAGCATAATGGCCCACCTCATGACAACGAAAGAATCACACTTTCGATTTGTCAACCTTCATCCCATCATTGGAAGAACTATATTTGGAAAGAGAAACCTTCTCCTTCCCCTTCTTCGCCTTACTCACTAAGGCATAGTTCTCCTCATCATGCATAGATGAAGAACTATCTTTGGTGCTCCATCTGATCTCCTCCTACATCAAATCCAACCATATTCGTTCCCAATTCGGCAGTTTCTCCATTCCATTCATTGAGTCCTGGTAGCTATTCCAACTCTTAGGAAGGCCAAGGAGTGCTAGACTCACCATATCCTCATCTGATGTCACGACCCCTACACTTGCAAGCTCATCCCTGCATGTGATGAGCTTGGTCAGATACATAGATATCATCTCATCCCTTTCACACTTGATCTTTTGAAGTTTGTCCTTCAGTTCCAGATTCCTTTGATCACTACTATTATGATATAAATCTTTCAATATTTTCAACATTGCATGCAAAGTCTCCTTCCCATGGAGGCTCGAGATAATGTGATCTCGCACTCCCTCCTAGAGAATTCTCCTAGCTCTAGCCACACACTTCCTCCATTCCACCTGCTCAGTCTTGTCAATAGGTTTAGGAATTTCTTGATCAATGAAATCCTTAAGGCCATTATCTTCCAAAACTACCTCCATGCGATCCTTCCAAGATATATAGTTTAAGCTGTCATCAAGGGCATACTCAAGCCTCAAACCATATAATGCCATCGATGAAATAGATGTGATAAGAACTTGAGATCTATATCCTAAATAATAAACTTCAAATTTTTCCTACTAGCATATTATTCTTGCTTGATCACTTGTGCTCCGATACCATGTAGAAATTTCACCTGTAGAACAAACCGATATATGCAATGTCCTAAAGCAGAATACTTGTTCTACTTCTACAAAACATTAAGCAGAAGAATAATTGAATTCATGAGCAACATCAAGTAGAAACATGCATAACTGATCAAGAGAAATAATCACACATAACACAAGATATATCTAGGAGAGGGCACCAGCATAAAACCCCAACCATGTATTATCAATCTAGTGGAAATCCTCTTGAGAATACAAAAATAATTAGCTCTCAAGCTATTCAGTTCTCAATGAACTATGAAGAAATGAAGATATGTCTCATGAACCACCTAAGCCCTATTTATATAGGCTTTCCCTATGGTCCTTATGTATTTTTCTTAGGAAATAATAGCAAAAGCACATGATATTAATTACAACATACCAAAAACAACCAATGGTCCAACTACATATTCCTTGAGAACACTAGTTCCTCAAGCATGCAAAAACTACTTACTAGAAATAGTTAAGCATCTGATAGTACATTGTCCCACATTTGATCTCAACTGGGTCTCTAATAGAACTGACATGCAATAGTTATCCATTAGTGAATTCTCAGTTATCTAAAATAATAGTTGTCACATGCATGCAAGCATTAACAAACTATATTTTATTAGTTTAACAACTTTTTAAAATAATCTAACTGGACTTGACTAGTTAGAACTAAGTCAACTCACTCTCTCACTATAGAACTGAACCTTATCTCCTTTAATCAAGGGATAAATTCCTAAATTAAGGGAGAAAATAATTGCATGATCCCACAAAGACTTCAAGTTTAATTTTCCATAATTAATTAACTCAACTGAATTAATTAATTAATATTTCCAACTGCTGTTAAGACAAAAATTAATTTCACTTCCTATAGATAGACTAGGGATTGCTATAAATAGTAAGGGACCTAGAAATGCTATTTTTAGAACTTTCAATTTTTAGTAGTTTCACCTCTCTTCCAATGTCACTAATGACCTCACTAGCCAAACTGCTATTTTTAGACATGCTATTTTTAGCACTTTCTAAATTTAACATTTCTTGTTTCACACTTTTCAACAGACCTCTTGTGGATTCTTATCCTCCAAAACTGATGAAGGTGATTTGTTGACAAGGTAACATGCAGTCTCCACCACCTCTGCCTAGAATTCCTATCCTAACCCGACACCACTGAGCATGGTTCTTGCCTTTTCCATCAACGTCTAGTTCATTCTTTCTGCAAATCCATTTTGCTAAGGTGTCTCTGTAGTAGTCATCTGCCATGCTATACCACACTTCTTGCAGAACTCTTCAAATTCCTTCTTTCAAAAATCTCCACCGTTATCTGTCGTTAGTGCCTTTATCTTCTTCTTTGTCTTGTTTTCCACCTAAGCCTTAAATTCTTTAAACCTGTCAAAGACTTCATATTTCTTCTTGAGGAAATATATCCATGTATTCCTTGAGAAGTCATTAATAAATGATACATAGTACATAGACTTGCCCAATGATAGAACCCTCACAGGTCCAAACACATCATCGTGCACAAGCTCTAATATCTATTTCTCCCTCTTACCACCAGAGGGGAAACTCACCCGATTCTGCTTCCCATATACACAATTTTCACATAAATCAAAATCAAAAGAGTTATTAGTCATACCTTCTACCATACTTTTACCATGAAGTATTCGAAGGCCCTTCTCTCCAATATTTCCAAGCCTTTCATGCCATAGCATGGTATTTTCTCCAGAGACCACTAGATTTTCTGCTCCACTTTCAGGAACCATAGAAGTGTTGCACCCATCAATAACAATGCTACCTTGCTGCTTGCACAAAGTTCCAATGCGAACTACCTGCATCAATAACAGTGCTCCCCGAACCATCTTGTAGGTATCTTTTTTTAACACTATTTTTACACCTAGATCATCCATCTTGCTTATAGAAATTAGATTTCTGGCTAATGCAATAATATGCATAACACCCAGAAGTGTTCTAATCCTTCCACGTTGCAACTTCAACTTTACTTTTCCATGGCCAATGATTCTAGCCTTCCTGTCATCCCCCAAGAAGACATCACCACCATCATATTTCTCGTACTCGCAGAATCACTCTCTATGGGGAGTGAAGTGAAAGGATGCACCGAATTCAATCAACCATGCCTCATGATCTACATGTGTACTTGAAGAAGAAGCTAAGTACACACCTTTGCCTTCATCTAAGGTGGTTTTCACCTCTGCAAAAGTAGCATCAGCAAATCGCTTTCCTTTGTCAGGAGCTTTAGATTTACAGTCCCTTTTGTAGTGCCCTTCCTTTCCACATTTCCAGCACACCTTTATAGGTTCTCCTTGATATTTATATCTCCCTCTAGATTTAGATCTCCCACTCGATGACTTACTTTTGTTTCTATTCTAGGACCGTCCTTCTATAGACAAGGCATCATCATTCTGGTTATCCATATTTTTCAATCTCATCTCCTCCGTTAGTAAGGATGATACTATTTCATCAAATTGCAAGGCAGTTGCAATGCTACCTATTGCAATAAGCACACTATCCCATCAATCTAATAGTGAACACAAAAAATTAATGCACTTATCTTCATCTGAAATTTTAATATCAACAGACAATAACTGGCTTACCACAGTATTAAATACATTTAGATGCTCTCTCACCGAGTCTCCACTTTCATCCTCAGGTTATACAACTTTTTATGCAATAACAGATTATTCACCAGAGACTTAGATTGGTACAAAGTCCCTAACTTGTCCTAGAAAGTCTTCGTTGTGTCTTTCCCTGATAGATTTAACAATACTAAATCTGATACAAACAATATTATTGTGATCTTTTCCCTCTAATCCAACTTCTTCCATTCTTCATTGGACACTCTCATTGGTTTAGTACATGGATCTACCGTGATCCACTGATTTTTATCCACCAAGAGATCCTCCATCTTGAGTTTCCACAACTCAATAGTCTGGCCATTAAATTTTTTTATCTCTATATTCCACTGCTTGTCATCTTCTTTCACCACCAGAATCAATCCCACAAATCTCCCATTGAACAGGCTTTACGACAAGCCCAAGAAAAATCCCTGAACAACAAAGGTGTCCCCTTGAAGCCAAAATTTTTTTGATACCAAATGTAGGTTTTAACGCCATACAAAAATTACCCTCATACGAATTATAAAATAGAGAAAATAAACAATAGCAAGAGCGTAACACATGAAACAAATATACACAAAGATTTTCCCCTGGATCCCAAAACCGGGACTACTATATTGATTTTTCATTATTTTCCTTTCAATGTTATAGTACATACATACATACATACATATATATATATATATATATATAATCTATATAATATATATATATATATATATATATATATATATATATATATATATATATATATATATATATATATATATATTATATATATATATATATATATATATATATATATATATGTACATGTTGAAGCATCGAATACCATGGACAGAAAACCATCGCGCCAAAAAACATGTGCGAAAACCATGCACAAAACCACGGGTCCAAAAAAAATAATTTCCCTAAGGTGCTGCCCCGGATCTCGTAGAGCAGGGTTGAGCACCCCCCTTAAACCCACCGCTACGCATCGGCATAATGAAGGGGGCGATGCGCCCCTCCTCTAACCCCTTGGTTTAACTAGGAGGGCAAGTCATGGAAAGAATATAACACAACCCCACAACCACATGGGTGGAAGCACAACCGGTTAAGGAATGTATAGGGTCTATGGTAGCAAAGTTCTTGTTTGAGTATGTCTTGACCAGATTTGGCTGCCTAAAAATGTTTATGAGTCAACAGGGTATGTAATTTCTGAATGAAACAATCATTACATTGACTGAAGAATTTCAGGTCTGCCATCAGGAGATTAAACCATCTCACCCAAAGGAAAATAGAATTGTTGAAGCCTTTAATAAGATTTTGGAGAACACCCTGACAAAGATCTATAATGTGCAACAAAATGATTGGGATGTGCATGTGCAATACTCTCGGCCTATAGGACTACTTATAAGAACTAGATAAGGAAAGCATTGTTTAGATTAGTATATGGGGTTGAAGCCATAATGTCGATGGAATACATTGTACCTAGTTTGTGCATAGCGGAGCTAATGGACATGGCGGATCGTGAGACCTTAGAGGAACGACTTGTGCAGCTGATGGAGCTTGAGGAAGATCAATTGTTGGCAGTATTCCATCAACAAGTACAGAAGGAACATGAAAAATCATGGCACAACTACCATATCAAGCTTCACACGTTCAAGGTAAACAATATTGTCATCTTATATGATAGTAAATTCACTAAATTTCTAGGTAAATTCTAGATGCATTGGTTAGGGCCATATATTTTCAAAGAAATTATAGATGGAGGCATAGTTTAGCTCGTGAAGCTGAATAGAGAACCCTTCCCAAGAAGAGTGAACGGGAACAGGTTTAAGTTGTATACAGGGGATCCTACATAATGACTATATGGCAGAAAGATAGCCTTAGTGCTCTAGGCAGTTGCAAGGGAGTGCAGGACTATAAACTACACTACCTAGATTAGAGAACAACACAGCGAGTAGGCTGTGCAGAGAGTGATGAAGATGCAACCCATGAAGATGTGCTCAGGAAGTTGCACCATGGAGGAGTGCACTATGTAGTGCAATAGGAAAATGACTGTTGGAGTTAATGTTCATGACTTGATGGCAAGAAGATGGTTAAGTGGAGTGGGATGGTGGCAATTAAGGCAAAAATATTTGAAGATTTATCGCCAAAACAACATTTATTGTCAAAAATTGGGGGAAACAGTTGGATTTGATTTCAAAACCCTATATAAATTATGCATGCCAGTCTAATAGGGAACACTTTTCACTCTAACAATATTTGGTGAATTTCTCTATTTGTTGTCTATGAACCGATCGATTTGGGAAGATTTGGTCACAAGCCCTATGTTTCCCAAATTGCCTGAGATAAGCTAGAAGCTTATACTTGAGAAAATGTCTTCACTGAGTGCCACTAGAACTGTTAGTACTGGTGATGTTGCATCTGAGACTATTGGCGCAGACGTTGTAAGTACGGAAGCTTTGGCTACTGTGGCTATGGTGTCAAGGTCACCTAGGCCAATTCCTATCCCTACCAGAGAAATCCAACCTGCCAAGCCCAAAAAATCCATGAAAGATAAGAAAAAGAAGGTGTCAATGCGCGCCTCCCCAAGAAAATGTACCAAAACCCACACGAAACAAAAGAAAGATAAGTAACCAAAGAGGGTAGTCAACTTGGAGGTGAAATAATTCCAGGGAATAGAGACATTGATGTTGAAGGGGTGGAACCCATGACAACGCTACCTAAATATATCCCTCCATAGAAGGGCAAAGCGAAGGTCATGAAAGACCTGGATGCTGAAAAGTTTATAGTATCCACGCCCCCGCTACCTGAGCAGGTTCCTTTTAAAAGCGCTTGGCTTGCAAGGATGCCATTGTTAAAAATGGAGGATTGGGACCTTGCAAACCACACTAAATTTCCGCATTTGGGGATAGACAAATATATGCATAACGTCTATTTTGAGAAACTAGTGTTACATTATTGGAGATGCATGAATGGTAATGCGGTGTCAAGTAATCAGGGTTTCTCAATCTGCTATTGGTGTGCCACATTATCATCACACCCCTATTAATATGATATGTGTGTGTCAGCTCCTCACACTAGTGCATGATGGATACTTATGGCTAGGAGAGCATATCCCCATCATAGACATGGTAATTCAAAAAATCACACGACTTCCTTACAAAGGCATGAACCCAACTAACGCGTTTGGAGGAAAGACTACAGAAAAGGATCTTGCAGAGAGGATGAAGAGGGATTATGACCTCCTCAAGAAATCCTGAGGGTATTCTATTCTTTCCATCACATACCCCGTAGTTCAATTCGCTACCCATATTTTAGCACGGAAGGTCATGAGAATATATCATGTGGATGAAGTTCTAGCACTTGTAGTTTCCCTGACAGTGTAGTCTGTGAAAGGTGTGTAGTTTAATTGTGCAGGGTATGTATATTAGGAGTTGCTCGCGAACTGCCAAGAAGACCATGACGAGATGAAGCCATTCCACTATGCTTGGTTATTTCTGTCAATTTTGCTCATTGCATGAAGATTGCTAGAGGATAGCCAATTTCCTTCGCTTGAGGAAGGATTTCCGAAGGAAGTGCAGCTTACTTCGTAATATTCCACAAAGGATGTCACGCGAATCACAGAGGTGAAGATATTTTGGATTCTAGTGGAAATGGATCTACATATCATGATCATTCAATGTTCGAGGTTTTCCCAAACCTTGTTCATGTAGCTGTCAGCCTACACAACGTTCAATGCTGACTTCCACAAAATCTATATCGAAGCGTTGAAGGATTTACAACAGAAATGGAACTAGTTTCGCTATTTGGTGTTAGAAAAAAACCTCCAGGAGGTTGTAGCAAAATGGCCTACAGAGTGGTGCACCCCGTGAGACTTACATGCTAGAAAAATCATGGATGCGGAAAGTTCTAATGTGGAGAAACGAAAGGAGGATGTGAAGAAACCTACACAGACCCTAGAAAATTAGAAAAATAAGGAAGCTGTAGAAAAGGCTCACATAGAGCAGGAACACGCTGCTAAGGAGCAGGTGGAACTGGAATAACGCGACTCACAAAGAGGTGACATGTCACCTTCACTAGAGATAGAAGAAGAACAACTTTCAGGACAAGGTGACGGAGGCGATGAGGGGAAGCGCACCCGATTTATTTTTAAATGATGTGGCAAGGAGCAACATGGTGGAATGTGGAAATTGTAGAAATATGATAAATCACAGGTTGATCCTATGGTTCTAACAGAAGGCGATCTTGATGAGATTGGAAATAAAATCAAGGATACCACGACAAAAGTGTTGCAACAGTTTGAGCAGTAATACCTGAAACGCTAGGGAGTGTCCAGAAGGATCTATGAGAGCTATAGATCCAAGCAATTAGAGTATACAGGGGTGTTTGACAAGTGCGAGTGAGGCAAGAAAGCCTAATGCCTGGGACATCCCAAGCAGCAGAGCTGGTAAGGACCCTAGATCTCAGAACCATACCATTGCCTGACGAGTCCATTCGTGTAGAGTCTACCAAAAATCATATTATCCTAGGTACAATCAAGAACATAGGGCTGAGCATAGCAATGCTCTCCAATGAAACCCTCCACGCATTGCATACCAGGGTGGGAGATGAATGGAGAACCAGGGAGCAGTGTGTCCTTAGCCTAATAAGTGAGTATAAAGTCAATACAAATAAATGTTCGCCAAAAAGATGTAGGCTCTGAAGGAAAAGGAGGAACTTTAGGTGTAGACTTCATGTATGGAGTCAGCAGTAGCGGAGGCATGCAAGACAGTCCCTAAGCTTCACATCCCGAAGGATGCACAGTGAGAAGCCAAAATAAGAAAATTAGCCACACGTGTGCGTGAGGCTAAAGCATAAGTTGAACAAGAAACCTTTGAGTTTAACATGAAGATTGCAGAGCTGCAGTTGAATTTGTAGCCCATGACTCCGCCTAAGGTCCGGGAGTAGCGTGGAGCCATGATAAAGGAAGGCATGGCTACCTTAGATGCTACAGTCACTGACTGTGCAACATTGTTTGAGAAGGCTATGGAGCTAGTGACCAATATGTAGGAGGATCTAAACATGTAGACATTAAACATTTCTGTAATGGATTTGCAATGCTAATATGATGAGGCTATGGAGAGTACGTGCACCTTAGCACCAACACAACACCTTTCCAAATTGCAAGAAAGAAAGAAACTACTAGCATAGGTAGAAGAAGCGTAGAGGAAGGAGGCCTTGCTGAAGGCCAAGTTGAAACCTTAGTTAGAGGAGGCTTATGCGATCATGACTTCCCTTCAAGATGAGCTTAAAGGAATACAATAGGCACAAAAAATGATGAGGGTGGTAGTAGAGGGACCAACCACTAAAATATTTCTTGAAGAGGCTAGATATAAAGTGACACAAAGTATTACTAAAGTTGCAGTAATCTAGGTGGAGCTGGAAGTCTTCGTAGTAAGATCACAGTGGCAACAGTGTGACTCAAGGAAAATTCACAATCTTTGTGTTGGGGGCTTATTGGGATGGGGTCCCCCAGGTTATTTTAGGGTTAAGATAACCCAATATTTGGTATAGTTTTGTAAATAATATAAAGTCTTTACGATTTGTAGATATGGTACATGTAGATGAATAGGGGTCAAAGGGTCTTAGCCTGTTGTTTTGGATAAGTTTTGAGTCAGTTTTGAGATTCACCCATGGTCCGTGGACCATGGAATTATATGAAAAAGTCTATAAGTAGTAAGTCTTAGCGAAAGGAAGAAGTGACTAACTAGGAAGAGAGAAGATAGAGAGTTGGATTGATAGAAGATTCTAGGGTAGGAAGGCTCTACTTCCTGCACTTAGAAAGGGGAATAAAGGCTCCATAGTTGAGTGCATGGAGGCTTAGATAGAGTCTGTAGCTGAGTGAGCGGACCCGTAGAACTGTCTGCATAGGGAAATTTTGAGTCTGTAATCATGAATTGGAGATCAATAGACAGTTTTTCGAAAAATTCTAGAGTATTTCTGTTTATCTCTGTTAATATTATATATTGTTGATGAATGATTTGTTTTATGATATATTGATTGAATGTTACGTGATTATCTTAAATAAGTCTTAGTGATGTACCCAATGCATGTCGAAGTACTTTCACGAAGACTCTGATGAATTCTCTTATGTTTACTAATAACTTAAGTACATTTGCACAGACAGTAATTTAGGACTGCTCTCTGATGCGTCTAACTAGGCGAATTGACTGTTGAAGGTCCGCACGGACTAACCATATACCTTCATGAAGGTCTGAATTCTATTTCAATAGAGTGCAGCAACGAGGCCCAAGATATTATTGACATGTGCAAAGGAAGAGCTCAAGCACTAAAAGACATCACACTAGTCTCTAGATGCAGAAACATGGATCTTGCATCCCCCCATATTGATTCAGGTGAGACTACAACTTGTGCTATGTGCGTTGTTGCCGAATCGGACAGTAGTGTAGGGTTTTGTTAGCTGGCATAGCTAACTCCGAACCTGGGTCAAGACCCCAAAGCTAACAAGGTTCAATTATATTTTCTTTCGGAAATTCAAAAGTTGAGTTCATATGTGGTATCCATGTTAACTACTTTGACACCAGTGAGTTATAAGGGGTTGGTCTTGACACTACCTGATATAAACCAAATGATAGGTGGAATACATTGAGAGTGTCACCTACTCATAGGAATACATCGATCCCCACATGTACCCCCCATAAGAACATCAAATTTCAAGCCACCTTGCTAACATTAAGAGTGTGTTAACACATCTCACATGTAATATGTTACAATAGATTTCATTCCTAGTTCCATCTTAATGATATCCATCATATAAGTGTCTTATATCTCCTAATATAGTGTGTTTGGGCCACACCAATTAACATGTGCTATACATCTAAGTAAGGAATGGAAATATTTTCCCTTTCCTTAGATCTTCATAGTGAGACTAGTTATTTGATGAAAATATTGTTGAGAGCATGAGTTAAAATCACATTGTACACATTTTGATTATTTTCAATAAATATATTATTGTAATTATTCTAAGGATGAATTGTTCAGTGTAACATCCCCAGGTTATAATTTCATGTAATAAAGGATAATAATGTCAAAATAATACCAAGGTCATGGGACATGTATTCCAAGCTAAATATTGGGAAAAACATCCTAGTGGGTATTCATTTTGGTTTATTATGGCTAACAAAATTGGCAAAGGAAAAGAGGCATTAATTCACATTTTATTTATGAAAATAAGATAAAATGGGAGAAAAGAAAGGTGAAAGGTCACAAATTTTCATGAGAGGTAAATTGAAGGAAAATAGAGGAAAACGAAAAACCTATAGGGCTTAATGTTAAAAACATTTTTGAGGATAAGTTCACAAACTTTTGTGTGTTCTAGATTTTTGTGGGTATAGCATTTTTTTCAGTTTGGATTTGGAATTGGTTTCAGAGAGAGAAGATCACCAAGAGGAGAAAGAAAGAAATGAAGGAAAGGAAAGAAAGGGACAAGCAATGAAAAGTTCGATCAAGCAGCTTCAACAGGAATACTTGCAGGTAACAGGTTGCATACGTAGTTTCCTAGCTCGTTTTTTAATACATATTACATGCATGTATGTATTTCATTTTATTGTTGTCATCAGCATGGGTTTTTCTAAGTATGACAGTGGTTTGAGCCTTTCCTTTCCATTTATGGATAGTCATGGTGTGATGGGGTTTTTTATTTGTTTGAGCTTTGAATTGCCGGATGTTTTTGGAACCACGTGAGGTGATCTCAGGAAAATTCCCAAGGCCCTAGGAATCCCTTTACTGGTTTTGGTGGGATTGTGGAAAATCCTAAGAAGATAGATAGGAAAATTCCTCAAGGTATTTGTGGAGAAGTTTAGATGCATCCAAGCTTGGTTTTGGCCTAGTAATCCCTTGACTCATTTTGGCAATATTATGGTAAAGCTTGAGGGTGGAGGTGGTTTAATCTCTAGGAGGTTCTGGTTGTTTATGTATTGGGTTACTTATGTGGTTTGTTGAACAGTTTTGGCAGGATCCCAAGAGCATGATAGTGGAGGTGTTTTAATCTCTAGGAAGCCTGGTTGTCTTTGTATTGAGTCCCACATTCAATTTTGGAATATGGAATGGGGGTGATTGCTAAAAGAAATATTTTCTTAAGCTCAATCTATGTTCATGTCATACGAGGAAGTCCCTGACTTCATTGGCTTTTGAATATGTTCAGAATAGCTATTTCCTCTTGTATTTCATGATTACTTGTACTTGTTATTAGGTTGCTTTGATGGCTATTCTATCATGTTCATTATTATGGTTATATGTTTGTTATAAGAATGGTTTTGATAATCGGTTCTAGTTATGGATCCTAACATGTTTTTCTTATATGATGAATGATTAATGAATGATTAATGAATGCATGGGATAATAGATGTTATTAGAACTATTATGAGATGGAATTGGACCTTCTCAATGATTCTTGGATTAGTATCTGACTCCTATCTTCATATATGCTTTCATGACTTGTATATTACATGTTCTCAATATGTTTTACGAAATGTCTGTCATGTTCTACGTAGTCTAGGTCAAATTTTTCCTTCAAATTTATGTGTCTAGCATTGTTTTCATGTCATTATTGATTCTAAGAAGTTACAAGAATTTATTGGCAAGGGTTTAAAGGCTGAGCTAGAACCTAGGATCAGATCTTGGACCACATGATCCTAACTGAAAAATTGGGTTGCAACGACATGGATGTAAGCTTATGCATGCAGTTGAAGGCTCTCGACTACATGGAGGCCTTTCTATGGGTGTAGTTGAGGGCTAGGGCAGAGAAGGAGGTGCCTAGCTGAGGGTTTGGCCACATGGAATGGTTTATTAGCCTCTTAGTGTCCTATAACCCCTATAAATTGTTGCGAAATGCCAGTTTGTTGTCAGTAGTTGGTCCCACTTACTTAATAAGACCTAGCAGTTCGGGTCATGTCATACTAGCCCTCAACTCAAGTTTACCTTGACCGGATGGTGAAAGTGGTTAAATGTGGGAGGGGTGGATATAGGGTGGTATCAGAGCTACCAGGTTGAAGCACTTACATTGGATGGGCAGAATGTGTTTGCCATCCATGTATGTTAGTTGAATATTTGTTTATTATGCATGCATCATGGTGGTTATTATGCAGTTTGTGTCATCATGGTGTTGTTGGTATGTTATGATGTTGATATATTGGCTAATATGGAGTAGGAGATGTAGAAAATCAAAGAAAGGTTGTAACATTATACCTTAGGGTAATAGCAGATCTTCATTCAGGTATTATATGTTGGGTATGCAGTCATGTTGGTTAATGATGGTTATAAGAATTATGATTATGTACATGTATGTCATTATATTGTTGTTGTTGTCACATGTATGGTAGATGTTAGTTAATTACTGTAGTCATATGCACATGTGTTGGATAGCTATGAATGGTAGTAACTTATTGTTCTATGCATTATTGTCATATGCATGATGATGATGCTCATTGCATTTAATATATTGATGTTATATGTATCATGATAACCTAGATTGGTCTATGAAAATGGTTATGTTAATGATATCTAGGTTTGAGTCGATATACTTATGATATTGTGTCATACTAATATGAACTCACTTGGGCAGATGTGATAGCATGTCCTGAGATACATTGAGGCATGAGGTTGACTATGTCATCTATTTGGTTTATCTAACAAGATATGTTCACAAGTTGTATGAATGTATGATTAATTTCATGATATGAGTATGTGTCTATAAGATTTCATGAAGGAATGATATTGTTTCAAGACAGTTGTACTAACACAATATCTACCAAGACAACTGATATATACTTGAGTGCGAGTGAGTGTTAGTTGTAGCATTATGACTAGTGACTATGAGTTCACTATTGGTTATGACATGGATGTTAGTCTTAGTAAAGGTTGATTTTAAATTAATAGACACGATGCCTTGATATTTGGAACATGTGACTGACATGTGTGAACAATTGTAGGGTAATATGATTTGTATTAGCTGACAAGGTAACAATAGATTTATTTATATAGCTAATAGTTGGGTGATGTGATAGTGCATGCTAAGACTCAATTGTAGTAAGGAAACAATTAAAAGAAAGGAATTGGGTGAGAATTATTTTTTCTATGTTTGGAAACTACAATTCCAAATGAATGAGTGCTTTGCATGAATACAAGAAGTCTTCTTAACCTTGATTTTGTTTGACATTATGTGGATATGTGTTATATTCATGAACATGTATTTGATAGATATAACAACTAACTTTTAGTATGGTGGGATTCATCAAGGAATTGGAATCCCTTGAGAAATGAGATATGTACATGTTTAATTAGAGGAAGTGTGCCTAGCAAACAAGGTAAGGTTACTGGTACATTGTTATGTTTATTTATGCACTGACAATTGTATGTTTATGGCAATATGATGTAGTGAATTCCATGGAGAAAGAGACTGTGATGAAATCTTGAAGAAGGTTTGGGTTGAACTTTCCTTTGGAACCACTAGGAGGGCATGGGGTTGAGTCGTGGGGTTTTTTGCTTCTTTTTTGGTTTTGTTCTTTGTGGTTTGTTTGCACTTGATTTGTAGTTTTTTTTATGTCTCATGCATGGCCATGCCACTTTTTTGTGGTGTCATATTATTATTGGTTTTCCATCATTTTTCTTCCTATTTTCTTTTTGTTATTGCCTTTTGTTCTTTAAGGGTCTTGGGAATTGGTTGGGGAAAGAGGACGTTAATGGACCTCAGGGAGATTTGAATGTTATCCTAATAGGTAATATGCGACCTATTTGAATCCCAGTGTGTGAGTAAAGAGATTCTAAAGGAAAGAGTATGACAGTTGCTTGGATTAGTTGGGTCCATTAACATAAATAAACAGTGGCAGGACAACCATGAGAAAGGTAAAGAGGAAGGCTAAGGTGAATGGATTGAGGCGTCATATGCCTTGGCTATGATGGGAATTGTTGTTCTCAATTTTGTGCATGTGTTGCAAAGATAAAGGGAGTTCTATTAAACCTGACCCTATGATATCTGGTAATTTTTTGTGGTTATTATTATGTTGATGTCTATATATGTATGTAAGTGTGTCATTTTCTAACAAGGTTATTAGGGGTTATAATTATTTTATGCTAATGTTTACAT
>APFE031320200.1:4828-36814 GCA_000404065.3 Pinus taeda | reverse complement strand
GAGTTCAAAGCTTTGGTCGAGAAAGAGTTAGGGAAGAAGATCAAGGCCTTGAGAAGCGACAACGGTGGAGAATATGTCTCTCAAGAGTTTAAGGACTTCTGTGCAGCAGAATGAATTAAATGAGAGTTGATGACACCTCATAACCCATAGCAGAATGGGGTGGCCGAGAGGAAGAACAAAACTATTGTAGGGGCAGCATGGGGAATGTTGCATGACCAAGGCCTACCACTTCACTTGTGGGTTGAGGCATGCAACACAGTAGTCTATTTGTAGAATAAAAGCCCACATCACATAGTTGGAATGAAGACACCAGAGGAAGCTTTCTCTGGTAAGATACCAGATGTGGGTCACTTCAGGATCTTTGGCTCATCGGCATATTTCCATGTGACAAAGGATGTAGAGAAGAAGCTTGAGCCGATAGCAGAGTTGGGGATATTTGTGGGGTAAACTGATACACCTCACAACTATTGGGTGTACTTGCCTACTAGTAGGAGGACAATGGTTCGTAGAGATCTCAAGTTTGATGAGCAGAAGGCCATGCGAGTTTCCCTTGAGAGGGAGCTCCAACTACAGGCTATGGAGGAACTGTTGGTTCCTAAGGAGGAGGAGCCTTAGATTGAAGTGGAGCAACCGCATGCAGAGGTTCCAGGAGTGGAGACATCCACTCAAGCAGAGTCTTCTAGAGATGGACGGAAGCACACAAGAGAAGATGACAGATTATTGGAGGATGTGAGAGAGAATGTGGGAGCACCATCATCTTAGCACAGACAGAGGAGGTCATCTGAGAGGTACACTGGATACATGGCCATTGCTAGGGAATGTGTTGAGACCGAGCCATCTTTCTTTGAGGAAGCAGTGCAGCAGCCGATTTGGGTTGATGCTATGGTGGAGGAGTATGACTCCATAGTTCGTAACAGTGTTTGGGACGTGGTTTCGAGACTGGAGAACAAGTCAGTTGTGAGTTCCTGTTGGATTTACAAGGTAAATCAAGCTGCTGATAGTAGTGTGGAGAAGCATAAGGCAAGATTTGTTTCCCGTGGCTTTTTATAGTTCGAGAGGATCATGTTGCTACAGTATATTTCGACAAAGGAGCAAGATGCTAACATTTTGACAAAGGCATTGTCAAAGTGTAAATTCGAGTTCCATAGAGACAGGATTGGCATGGCATATAAGCCCTTTCATGTTGAGAGGGAGTGTTGAAATATGACAACACAAATATTCCAATTTAATTTTTCCTTGAAATAAATTCTGAATTAAAATCGAATTATTCTTAACAACTACTTGGAAATAATTAGTGAATTTATTTTAAATTAATTAGTTGGAGAAATTCAAGTTAGAAGTATTTCTAAAGTCATGCAAGAGTTATCCCTTAAATTAAGGAGATAAGTTTGAGTTATATTTGAGTTGTAATCAATTAACTCAGTTTAATGAGTTAAGTCCACTTAAATTAGTTCCAAAATGTTTGAGGAACTAATAGGAGTTAACAGTCAGTTTATGCAATAATGCACTTAATTAGTGCTACTCCAGTTAACTAAAGATTCCCTCATTAGAAACTCATGCATGTCTATTATGAGAAAGACCTAGTTGAGATTAATGTTCAAGGACAGTGTACTATCAGTTGCATGTGTTTTCTCATGGAGAAAACTTATGCATGCAACCAAGGATTCATCCTTGAGGATTGCGCAGTTTTGAAGGCTAATCATCCACAAGGAACAACGCAAGGAAATAGGAGCTTGAAGGGCAGAGAGGAAGGCTAGAGAGAAGCCAAGATTGACTGTGAGCATCTGTGAGGATTGTACTGAGAGCTGGCTAGCTGTGAGAGCTAAGGCTTTGTATAATTCCTATGTATTTCATCCATGTATGATAATAAAATAGATGGGGTTTTTAGCTGAGGCTTTCCCCAAAGTATTTTCATGTGTATTATGCCATTGATTCTTCTTCTTCTGGTTATATTGTTCAGCTTGATCTTTAAGCTTCCACAAATTGATAGTAGAAGTAGGTTATATTATTCTACTTTGATTTATATTGCATTATTGGGTTAACCTATCACAAATTTTCTACAGTTTTTGCATTGACTAGCCGTGGGAAGCGGTTTTGTAAGTCATACAACTTTTCTAATGATACCACGCCTTTCAGCATAAGATTTTCCTTGTTTGCGTGAGCTACATCCTACAATTCTTTCTCATTCTCGTCTTGGTCAATAGTTGCATCCTTGAATACATCAACGTTTGCCATAAAGTGCAATATTATTTGGTCATCATTGAAAACACATAAATTAGTAGTATTGTTAGGGACAGATGGTTTATAAATAATCTCTACAGAAAAAATGTCCCTAAGCAGTGATATCCTAGAAACAACAATTTTTAATTCATCTGCAGTTGTGTTACGCATCCTAGGAACAAAAATGATATTGAAAGCTTAGACATGAGAAATCAAATACCATACCTCTTGTTGATAACCATTTAGATGAGGTGAAACACAGTGTATAGTATCATGTACCTATCATACGAAAATTTCCGAGTCACCTACTATCTTTGAGAATTCCAACATTGAGGTCAATGGCCCTTTTCAACCCCAAGATGAATGCCTCGTATTCTGTGGTGTTATTCGTGAATTCTAAGCAGGTTGAGATCAGATCTTTTCTCTATCGTGGGTCTAGTAAAACACAACCATCTCCAGAGCCCTCTTGCGTCTTCGAACCATAAAAATACAATGTCCAAACATTATATCTACAGGGGCTATGTACTACATTAGTACTACTACTACTACTTATTGTACAAACATCATTTTCGCTAGTTGGAATAGGAAGGAGTTCCAACTGTGTGTCAGGTGGGACTGGGGACGACTGAGCAAGATAACACCCCAGATTAGTTTCTAAAAAGTAATTTCCAAAAATAAGATCCACAAAAGCCACAGGTTCATTTTTACCTTTGAAAGGAGTGATAGTATGTTTCATGTAAGGCTCTGAGTTAACTTGAATTTGATTGTTTTTGTCATTGTACCAAATCCATAAGTGTGACTAGTTCGTAGAAAAATACCATTGTAATTTGTTGGACCAATATTTGCTCAACAATACACCATATGCTTCCAGAATGTCCATGATTACTATATTTATACATTGGTGAACTCGTTGGTATGATGATAAGCATATAAGCACATTTTTGAGTTCACCAATAGGATGGAAAAGAGTCTTGTCTCGCTGAATGATCTGTGCATATGTTTTATCCCATTTTGGATTGACTATCGTTTCTACAGATAAAGGCAGTATGTTTACAGATGCACGAGAATCGACGAAGTAATTGTGCACATTATTATTGAAAATTTAAAACGTTAACAAGAATGGAGGGCAAAGCGTATTTACATCCAATGTTAAATCGTTAAGTACATATTCTAGGGAACCAGAGGGCTTACTAGATCCAATCTAAAAAGAAGCATCGTTACCTGAGGCAGACTGTCCGAGTGCACAGACAACTAGTTCTCGCTAGTTCACGATCTTTGTCAGTTCAAATAGTGAGATATTCATGTGATCTTTCTTCATGTCATCAACTATGTTATAATCCAGTGTGGGAGACTTTTCCGAAGTGCATGGAGGAGTAACTTGGTCTACTACTTCCGGAACTATGGGCTTGCTTTTGTTGTTTGTGGAAGCATTTTTCATTGTATCCACATTTTCGGACTTGTTTTGAGTGTTCTTGGGATGAGTTGATGGGTGGTGTGATATTTCTCAACAAATTCTCTTTCAATTTATGCCTTGTCAACTCCGGCTCGGATACTGACCCTTGGCTTCTTAACTTCTATCGATTTTTGCGTTGTTGGGTCGGGGCCTCACTCTATGGTTGTTCTTCAACATTATTCTTTCCAGCTGTGTATCTGACACTCACATTTTCTTTGGCAGTAGCATTCTCTTCCTTCTCTTTCCCCAGCCCAGTCTGCTCATCTAAAAGCACTGTATCAATAATATGTGCAACAATAGTGTTTATGTTATGGTCCCATTGTGGGCATGTATTCTTTGAATGACACTGTAGATGAATCAAACAATATTGATCCATGCCCATACTTTCAACATTCGAGCTTTCTGTGGACTTGGTTGGCTGGTTGCTGCAACTACAGGAGTTGGCAACCCTTCTTAGAGAGTTGAACCTGGGAGGCTTGCTACTCACGGTGGTCTCGCTTGACCTTTGTTTCAATTCTACCACCTCATTTGACAAAGACTTGATGATGCGGGCAAGATATCTAGATTGGTTGCTTCCTTCTCCTTGCCCTTTGTTATGGAGGTCTGATGCCTTTTACCTATATCTTTGGAGTCCTTTGTTGGTTTGTCATTTGCGATGACTCCAATCACATGCAAGTCCTTTTCAACTACGATCGCTTCTTCGTAATTTTCAGTTAGAGTTTCTTTCACGGTTATTTTCATGAGCTGCGCAATTCTTATAGGTAAGGTAGATGTATAATAGTCAATGGTGACAGAGTCATGATTTTTAGTGTTCTCAGGGAATTTTTTCAAGATGCGATTAAACCTTTGATTGAAATATTTCACTTTTTCCTTCTGCTTCATCTTAAGATTACCCATCTCCCTCAACAACATGGCGGGGGTTTTGTCATCAACGGATTTTTTTAGAAAAATATTTTTAAATCCCTTTCAATGTTGAATTGAATTCAAAGGAAGGTTATGGTACCATACAACTTCTTTACCATCTAAGGTACAAGGGAAAAGTATACATGCAACATCATCGTAATGTACCTCTGGCATTTGCATATGTAGGTAGAAGTTGTCTCGATGGTCCTCTACTTTCATTGCTTTATCAGGGTCATACTTTGTCAACATCTTCTTCGGGTGCCTCGACATCTTGTGTAAAACACCTGGAAGCACAAGTGGGCCCTGAGTCAAATAGTCTGAATCTTGGTCCACCATATCTGTGTCACTCTTTTCCTCCTCTTCATCAGAATTTGATGGATATTCTTCTTCTTCTTCACCACCTAACCTGCAAAAAGTATCACCTAAGAGTACAACATCATTATCATCACCACTATTAAAAGATGGAGGTTGCTCTAGTTTCTCTATGTTTTCTACAATCTTTACCAGTTCTTCAAGAGTGGAAAGAACTATATCTTCAATGGTTGAAACCACTATTCCAGTAGGGGTGGTCACATTCTTCTTTAGAAAATATGGAATATTGTGCACTTCGAGTATCAATCCAATAGCTCTTACAAATCTAAGGGTGATAAGGTGGATGGCTCGGATCTAGTTGTAAGAGATTTCATAAGTTTGTCCGAGACCGGGTTGAGAAGAATCACCAACTTGAGGAGTATGCACAGGGGAAGTGATGGGAATATTGTTGCCTTGACTGAAATAAGTAGGATTTAGGTGGGTGATGTTATAAGCCATAAAAACATGGTTGCCCTCCTTTTAGCGTCAGAAATGTTGATGGTGTTGGACCCGCCTACATTCAAGGGGTCTCCCTGATATATGGTCTCAATTAGACCTCACACCATTTGGGATAGGGGCCCCATCTGAAATATGGCCCAATTACCGGTTTCTTAAAGACTTGCTTTGGCTCTAGCTATCAGCAAGAGAGAGGGATGCACAAGTACCTTCGAAAGGAAAGTGAGTGTGACTTGTAAGTGTTTAATTGAAGGTGTTTCAAGGTTCTTATACTGCGGAGGAGAATAAAAGCGAGCCTCTAAGAGAGAGGTAATAGTACCACTCTAGTAGAAACACACGTAAACATGAATAATCCATCTAACATCCAACGAAATAGTCCACAAAGATGTGACGGCCATTGTAGCTAATACAAAAAAAAGGATTTGTCTAACATCTAGTGGATTAGTCCAGAAATATGTGATAGTCATAGTAACCATTACAATACTTTCTCAATATGATAAGCACTAAAATAACCAAAATAGTTCAACTACTTCTGTACAAGTGAAAGTAAACATGAATTACAAACATTCACATAATAGTCTTATGAATATTCATAATCCATGCATAAAGAACGTGTTGGTCATCAAGCTTCATATATTAAGTAAATTTTCCCAGACATGTGTATACCATGAACACTACTAGCTCCAATAGTGGAGCGTTGGAGCCACTACTTGCTCCCCAAAAGAGCTAGCTTATTTTTATAATGCCTTGGGGGAGGAGGCAAGATAAAAAGTCATTTGCTCACACAACGAGGGTGTATATATAACCAATGGGGTGTTGATTCGCCTCCCTTGTGACTCTTTGACTATCCTCATGACTGTTTGACTTCTTATGAATTTTCAACTCGACATGACTCTTCATATTTTGTATGTTCCCTTTGGACTTCCACTTTACAATACATTTTTGTCTAAGAGATTACATAATCCACAATAATGATGTGGCATATGACAACCCATGACATGACATGACGTGACACTATTAACATGGATTTATTGATGACATGGAAATGTCAAGCCACTTTTGATGCTCCTTGCTATATATCTTCTTGAGAATGCTCTTCTATACACATCCATATGGCTTATAGGTAAGGAGTCTTCAATGATATCAAGTCTTAAACTGAGGTCACAAACTAGTGTCCCTTTGCTTTCTCTTTATTGATTAGATTGCATAATCAGCTACAAAGATGTCTTCCAACATGTTTTCCTTCTCCATCTCCTTCATCATGATCTTTTCACAGTATGATAGAGTACATGCATCTTAAATTAACTCATGATGGGACAACATAAGTCCGATAAGTCCCCAGTCCAAGATGGTGCATGTTGATCCATTGAATGAGCTGAAACTAGGTAGCAGGCTGAGGGAGAGGCTCAATGACTATGCAATTATGTAGCTCAGGTAGTCAAGGGTGAATCTTAAGCCTTGAGACTGTGTAATGTGTAGTTTATTTTGGACTGGGCAGGCAAATTGCATAGTTTTGGGACTCAGTGAGGTGGGTTGAGGGGTTTTGCGCTATTTCAGCCAACTGCGCAATTCTAGAAGGGAGAGAAGACCTGGTGATTACAAAATGGTGTAGATCAGGAGCTCAAGGGTTGAGCTTGAGCTCAGATATTATGAAATGTGCAGTTGAGGCCATGTTGGAGGCTTGGATTGTGCAATTCTTAGGGCCAAGTTCCAAGCTTGAGCACTAGAACTATGCAGTACACAGTCCTGGGAGGTAGGAACTGCACATTGCATAGAGTCAAGGGGTAGGGTTGCAGCTTGAGGGTTGGAATTGCACAATTCATAGGGAGGGAAATTCATGGAATTTGACTAAGTGTGGGATTAGTGAACTATTGTGATCAGTGATATGACTTAATTGCGATCACGCACTTAGTGTTGAGCAATCTAGGGCATAAATGGTTAAATGATTTCTTTGCTTGATAATTTATTGTGATATACTTTTACTTCTTAGCTTATAGTATTTTCTTTATTATGTTATTATTGTGTTCTCTTCATCAAGACAATTACCAATATGCACAATAAAATACAAGTGACACAATATGTAGGCTTCTCAGCCATGGCCAAAACCTCTCACCTCTTGAGAGGAAAAATCAATCAAAATTATTCTTCTAGATCTTCAATTGATGAGTACCAAGACCATGACACAGACCCTTAACTCTAGCACCCTCCCAATAACCTTGTCACTAACCTTGATGATATGCCTCTTCTCTTTCTCAGCTTTCCTCTTGATCTTGGACTACCCTCCTTGGCTACTTCTAGAGAAACTTAGTATCTATCCTTCACATTGCTCCTTCTTGGCTTCCCTAGAGAATCTCGGTCTCTAGGCTTTCACTGGTCTCCTCTAGAGAAAATCAGTCTCTAGATATCTATCTTGGTTGCCCAGAAGAATCCTTTCTTTGCTGCCTCGAAAAAAAAAAGAAAAAAAAAAAAAAAAAAAAAAAAAACAAAACAAAAAACCTTTTTTGCACTTCTCTTCGTAGCCTCTTTCTTTGGAGTTCTCTTGATCAAATGCAAGTCAAGTTGCTTGATTTCAAGTGAGGCTGAGTAGGCTTTATATAGGCCTTATCTCATGTCCTTTAGGCTGACATGATCACTAGAGGTTAGGCTGACTTCTTCTATCATGTTCTTCCGTCATTGTATGCTGACTTGAAGAGGATAAGTGACAAGTTCTTGGAGGATACTTTACATATACAAGATTGACCTTTTACAAAGTGTAACATGACTTCATTACATGATAATGACTCTATTATTTTATGACTAGATGAAAAATAAATCCTAAAGACTCTTAATGGGAATCTTGACTCAAAAGTAATAACTCTTGCTCATGAAACCCATGGAACAAGTCAATATAATAATTTCATTTTCCTTCTTTACATCTCATTAGATAAAATCATAATTACATGTCATTATGAAAACCGAACCTAGTTACACTTTTCAACACTCCCTCTTAACTAGGGAGGTATTCATAATGGTACTTGGACTTTCTCAATTTGAATAATTTTTCCTAAGAAGAATTCAAATTGGCAACTCATTTGTATAACATCATATCAACCAACATTGTTACATAGCAAGACCATGAATAACCGCTCCTTATCTCCACAAGATCTGAGCTCAATGTTGGCAAGACCAATGATCTATAGACACCCTCATCATTGTCTCTCTTTGAACATCCCATACTCGGGTACTTAGGGTATGCTCCATGAGTACTATTATTATCTTGGACTCCCCAGTCCTCAAAGAATATCAATCCTCCACAACTACTCTTCCATTGGATTCCCTATATCATCCCCAAAGAGTATCAGATGCCAAATGATTACCCAATCCTCCATTCTGTCTTCCCAGGTGAAGACCAGAATGACATGTCTATCTCTACCTCTCAAATAGGGAGGAAACATTCCAATAAAGGAATGTACTCATTCCTATCAAACAGGAATTTACCTAAGTTCCCTCTTGGCTTAGGAATTTCCGAGCTTCTTCCAAGTAAGAAACTTCTTTTTCAATCTCCCTCTTACCTAGGGACCTACAACAGTGCCTCATGTGGAACAATCAATTACCTGAAGAACTCCTCTCTTCTTTGATGTCGTTAATTTAGTTTTTCATGGAGTCTTCATCTTTAGAGGACTTCTTCATAGGGCACATACCATCCATCACTTTCATCCATGAGTTATTCATGTCTTCATTTCATCAGAAAGTGATCCATCAGTTTTCCATCTGGCTTTGCTTCATGTCCTTTTGCTTTCATGCCATATTTTCCAGAAGGATCTTACATCCTTCAATAAGGTCCTCTTGGAAGTCATCCACATATATTTCCTCTGGAAGTTTTACATAAACCTATCTAGATATCAGTTCAAATATAAATGAACACTTAAATCAAATATTACCTTTGTGATGGTCTTTCATCACGACATCTTCCTATAGGTATCAACATCCTGTATGTAGATTGACACATTTCCCAAAGATATCAATTGTCAAAGGTCTTTATCTTTTTTCTGACTCCTATAAGCGTCTTCATATCTTTTCGAGAGATATTCTAGTAAAAACTTCTTGGACTTCGGATGTTGAATGCCTTATATATTTGTTGCATATTCTCATGATCTCTTCCTTTCTTTTCACACACTTCATTCCCAGGAGATTCCAATTAGATTTCCTTAATTGTAGTCAGCTTCATCATGATTCATATGATAACATATTATGTTGATTTCATCTAGTGTGACTATGCCTTTCAACAATCTTTCGGAGGAGGAGATCCCTTCTTCTTTTGATCATATTTCCCAAGATGGAAATAGTGAGCCATATTATCTACAACCATATGACATGAATTTCATAATATCCTATTATCACTCAGGTTGTCCCTAGGCTCCTAATAGGGATACGACCGAGGTAACCACAAACCAATCTTTGGATTGCAGGTTCTAGCCCACCTGCAATCGGAGAGGGTCTCTCCTTATGATTCAACTTTTGTTGATGATTTTAGGCTAGCTTTCTGGCTTCAAGGGGGTGTTGTTTGTGATTGGATGGAAGGTAGGATTCTCGAACAAAGAGGCAAGGTGAAGTGTGATAAGTTTTGAACCATTGGGTATGGAGTTACAGATTGCGGCTTGCGAGCGTTTTCTTGGTGACAGGGGGATATGGAGCGGGATAGCCACTCAGGATACAATTATCGGCCTGCTGAAAGTATGGAATGAACATCAGGGATGAAAGGCAAAGGAGAATCATTTCATCATGCTGAAAAAGAGGAGAAATGGATGAATGGGATCCAGGAGCAGTTAAGAGTTCCTAAACATGCACTGATATGTGAAAGAAACATCGTAAACAAGATCATTTAAGTATACATGCGCATAACTATTTCTAGAGAAAACATCGAGAAATGCAAAAATTGAACTAAAGGTGTAATGAAACAAATCTTAAGCTATTCTTTTTTCCTCCAATTTGGAAGGCAGAATAGTGGTAAAAAACATAAAAGTAAACAGAGGAGAGAAACACTTATTGAATCATGTAGAAGCACAGGAATTCCGTAATCATTCCTTGGCCAAGAGAAGACATCAAGTAGTTTCGCAATCCATGCTTTTAGCAATCTTTGATTATGGAAATTATGACAGTTACAGTGCGAGTCTCTGCTCGGAGAAAATGCTATAAAGAAGACTGACCAACTACTACTACCAACCAACCAACCCCTCACAACATTGTTTAGGGTGGTATTTATAAGCAAAAATATCGGAAAGACATCATTACAACCAACCTGAACAGGTCTGCTAGAAAACTCTTCAGAAATCTAAGTTTCGCTGGAATTAAATGCAAGTAAATATTTTTGGCTGCGCTAGGGGCAACTGAATCAGAAAAGGTGACAATGTGGCCCATGGGGGCTAGATGCGGTGCTGCTGGAATGATTGTGCTTTGGGAATTGCAGTTTTGCTCTGGTGTGAGTTGAATGCGCAATAATTATGATTTGAGAGCTTCACGTGGCTTCGCCCTCTTTCTATGAATCTGCCGGAAGATATTAAATGTTCTCCTGCTTCGGGCCGCTGCTCAAGATCTTCACTGATACTCTTTGCCGCTACATTAATGGCTTCCACCGTCGACTGATACTCTTTGACACGCTTGATGCCTGATGATTTGATCTGATACTCTTTAAACTCTGTCATTGATCTGCTGTTGTCTTTAAACCGTATCATTTTAGCACGATCGGGCGATTTTCGGGATTTTCGGCGTACAAAGGGCTAAGAAATCAAAATATTCCCCAAAGATTCCTCAAAACGGCCTATTTCCCGTAGCGATGCGCGATTAGCGTTAGCGCGCATCGAAAAATGCCTCTGTTTCTTGTTCTGGAGCTCCGAAGTGCGATTTTTCTTCCTGCGCGAAGTTTCGGCTTTCTGGCTGCTGACGTCAGCGTGACGTCGGCTGTACAGAGGATGACGTCAGCTGTGGTGGGTCCCTGGTACAGAATGACATGGCGAGGTGCTGATGTTGGGGAAATGCGATGAATTAGCTCCGATGCGATCGCAATGTCGCATCGGCGGGGAACGGAGGGTGCTGATGTTGGGCATTTGGTGCTTGCGACCACCGACCGCCGATATCGCGATATCACGTCGGGTGGTGCCGTATGGGTTATAACTTGCATGGAGGGGAAAGTGCGATCTTGCGATGCGATCTAGCTTTTAAGGTTCTGCGGAGTGTAAGGTTTTGGGCGGAAAGAGCAAGTAGGTGGGTTCTAAGGGAATTTTGAGGTTTCGGAAGGGGTCCGATTACCTGAGAGGGATTTTATACTCTGGAAGGAGTCTATCGTATGGGGAGATGTTTTGGAGGTTAAGGGTTCTTGCTTAGTTTCGGGAAAGTATGGAACAACTTTGAGTGAAGCAGATCTTCACTCAAGCTAGCGTTATGAAAATGATGAAATTTGAGAGGTGTCAAGCAGATCTTGACCTCTTTTTGGGGAAGTTAGTTAATGATTTGGGAAAGCAGAGAAAGGGAATTAGTTATACCTATTTTGAGCTTCTCACACGGAATTTCTTGCTGATAGTGTCCTAAATGAGATGACACCCGAAAGTCTGGAACTGATCAGCAATTAGGATTCAGCAAACTCAGCACTGCCTACCCAGCCTACTTACCTAGCATTTTTTCTTCTTTTGATTTGGGTGCACTTAGACTTGCAAACCCATCATTCATTTTTCTTTTGATGCTTTCCTATCTACAAACTACCCTTATTTCTTCCAAGGGCCCAGATTAAGCTGTTGGGCTCCTCTGCTTCTCTACCTATCTAAGAATCTGCCAAGATTAAACTGTTTGGACAGATTTACATTCTGTACATTCTAAAAAAGGAAATTTAAACCTAGGGAGACCAAGATTAAACTGTTTGGACCGCCCTTTAACTGAAAACATTGGCGATACCGGGATAACTTTACAAAATTTGGAAGGCAATTGAATGAACTTGAAGTAGCCTTCATCGTTTGGAGACTGTTTAAGCAAATATGGAGCATTGCAGCAAGCAAAGTACGACATATTTGTCCTGTAAAATGTAAATCATGAAATATGAATACCTTGCTGCAGTAGGAAGCTAACAGTGGCTCCACTTGGGGATGGCTTCTCTTTGCGAGAAGTCAAGAACAACAGGTCAGAACGCCTTGGTCTTTAGTTGTTGCTATCTTCTGCAAAATTGTTTTCTCCGGTTGCCTTATTTCTCCTACCTACCTACCCTAACCACCACTTACTTTGCCGTTAGGTGAGATCAAACAACCAGTGCAGCCACTTAAGCAACTGAGAGATAAGATGAACTTGCTGACTGATGGTCTCTGAGCGTAAAAGCATCATTCGAGTATATGCCCTCATAGTGAAAATTGTGGCATATAACGGTTGCTGTTGATGAATCTGGTCTTCACTGAGACAACATGCTAAAGAAATCAGATTAAGCAGAAGTTCCATGTATTCTGCAATAGGATCAATAAAGTCATTATGTGAGAGAACTTCTTCTGGGTCTTCTTGATCAGATGGAGCTGCTGCGTCCTCGGTGGTAAGCCTGGCAGCTAACCCTTCTGTCTTTGCCTTGACAATAGAATCATGCAGAATTTGTAAGTCAGCAGATAGCAGTATTTCCCCCTGAGTTGGGGACGGGAGACTCCGGCATGATTCTGGGTCTTCTTGGTCAGATGGAGTAGTTGCAACTTTGGTAATGAGCCTAGCAGCTAGTCCTTCTGTCTTTGCCTTGAAAATAGAATCATACAGATTCTGCAAGTCGGCAGGTAACAGTGTTTCCCCCTGAGTTGGAGAAGGGAGACTTCGGCATGATTCCGAGTCTTCTCGGTCAGATGGAGTAGTTGCATCTTTGGTAATGAGCCTAGCAGCTAGTCCTTCTGTCTTTGCCTTGAAACCTAGATCATACTCAAACTGTAATTCATGAGACAACACTATTTCCCTGTGGATCGGGGGAGGAAGATTTTGGTAAAACTCCCTAGGGTCGTGGAAATTATATGATTGTATCTGACCTTCCAAGAGTTCAATTTCGTTCTCATATTTTTCAACAACTAACTCAAGGAAAAGTTTATTCTGGCCGCCTGGTATTTTTGACAATACTGCTCTGAAAAATTCTTCATTAAGCTCAAACTCTGATAAAATTTTCCTGTATTCATCTAAAGCTTCATCAAATGGGAGATCCTCCCAGGGCTCGGTCATTCTCTCTCGCTGTTAATACTTGGAAACATGGAGTACTTGGCTGTAAAATTGGTTCATTCCTCAGTGGAGCCTTTGATTGAAATTGAAGTGGAGTCGCCAGGTGGATGCTTGGACTTTGAAGTGCCTGATCTCTGTCCACCATCAAAGACCAGGACTAAGCGTGAAAAACTCTAAAGAATAGGAGCAGTTTCTCCAGTGGGGTTTACAAAAATGAACAAAGCGCTTGAATCCCCAGTGGAGTACACAGGTACAGGTCGACCGAGGCTTTTACAAGTCGGTTTCTTCCTCTGTAGAGCTGCAGACTGGTTTTATTAAATTATCTGAGGAGTTCCCCAGCGGAGTCGCCATTATGTTATCACTCAGGTTGTCCCTAGGCTCCTAATAGGGATACGGCCGAGGTAACCACAAACCAATCTTTGGATTGCAGGTTCTAGCCCACCTGCAATCGGAGAGGGTTCTCTCCTTATGATTCAACTTTTGTTGATGATTTTAGGCTAGCTTTCTGGCTTCAAGGGAGTGTTGTTTGTGATTGGATGGAAGGTAGGATTCTCGAACAAAGAGGCAAGGTAAAGTGTGATAAGTTTCGAACCATTGGGCATGGAGTCACAGATTGCGGCTTGCGAGCGATTTCTTGGTCACAAGGGGATACAGAGCGGGATAGCCACTCAGGATACAATTATCCGCCTGCTGAAAGTATGGAATGAACATCAGGGATAAAAGGCAAAGGAGAATCATTTCATCATGCTGAAAAAGAGGAGAAATGAATGAATGGGATCGAGGAGCAGTCAAGAATTCCTAAACATGCACTCATATGTGAATGAAACAATGTAAACAAGATCATTTAAGTATACATGCTCATGACTATTTCTGAAGAAAACATCGAGAAATGCAGAAATTGAACTTAAGTTGTAATGAAACAAATCTTAAGCTATTCTTTTTTCCTGCAATTTGGAAGGCGGAATGGTGGTAAAAAACATAAAAGTAAATAGAGGAGAGAAACACTTATTGAATCATGTAGAAGCGCAGGAATTCCGTAATCATTCCTTGGCCAAGAGAAGACATCAAGTAGTTTCGCAATCCATGCTTTCAGCAATCTTTGATTATGGAAATTATGGCAGTTACAGTGCGAGTCTCTGCTCGGAGAAAATGCTGGAAAGAAGACTGACCAACTACTACTACCAACCAACCAACCCCTCACAACATTGTTCAAGGTTGTATCTATAAGCAAAAATATCGGAAATACATCATTACAACCGACCTGAACAGGTCTGCTAGAAAACTCTTCAGAAATCTAAGTGTCGCTAGAATTAAATGCAAGTAAATCTTTTTGGCTGCGCTAGGGGCAGCTGAATCAGAAAAGGTGACAATGTGGCCCTTGGGGGCTAGATGTGGTGCTGCTGGAATGATTGTGCTTTAGGAATTGTAGTTTTTCTCTCGTGTGAGTTCAATGCACAATAATTATGGTTTGAGAGCTTCAAGTGGCTTCGCCCTCTTTCTATGAATCTGCCGGAAGATATTAAATGTTCTCCTGCTTCGGGTCGCTGCTCAAGATCTTCACTGATACTCTTTGCCGCTACATTGATGGCTTCCGCCGTCCACTGATACTCTTTGACACGCTTGATGCCTGATGATTTGATATGATACTCTTTAAACTCTGTCATTGATCTGCTGCTGTCTTTAAACTGGATCATTTTGGCACAATCGGGCGATTTTTGGGATTTTCGGCGCACAAGGGGCTAAGAAATCAAAAGATTCCCCAAAGATCCCTCGAAACGGCCTATTTCCCGTAGTGATGCGCGATTAGCGCTTTGCGCTAATCGCGCATCGAAAACTGCCTCTGTTTCTTGTTCTGGAGCTCCGAAGTGCAATTTTTCTTCCTGTGCGAAGTTTCGGCTTTCTCGCTGCCGACATCAGCGTGACGTCGGCTGTACGGAGGATGACGTCAGTTGTGGTGGGTCCCTGGTACAGAATGACATGGTGAGGTGCTGATGTTGGGGAAATGCGATGAATTAGCTCCGATGCGATCGCAATGTCGCATCGGCGGGGAATGGAGGGTGCTGATGTTGGGCATTTGGTGCTTGCGAGCGCCGACCGGCGATATCACATCGGGTGGTGCCATATGGGTTATAACTTGCATGGAGGGGAAAGTGCGATCTTGCAATGCGATCTGGCTTTTAAGGTTCTGCGGAGTGTAAGGTTTTGGGCGGAAAGAGCAAGTAGGTGGGTTCTAAGGGCATTTTGAGGTTTCGGAAGGGGTCCGATTACCTGAGAGGGATTTTATACTTTGGAAGGAGTCTATCGTATGGGGAGATGTTTTGGAGGTTAAGGTTTCTTGCTTAGTTTCGGGTAGCAGAGCAATTCCCGGGGGTACTTATGGTTATTTTTCAACCAGGGGGAGGGATATTACGTAGGGGAAAATTACTTAATATTAGTAGGGGGAACGGGAAGAAATAAGGAGCTAAATAATAATGTTAGTGGTTAATATGGAGGTGGTAAGAAAGCGCTAAGTTTAGGAGAGCTTAGGCTGCTACAAGGGGGTAGGACCATTCTTTCGGGAAAGTATGGAACAACTTTGAATGAAGCAGATCTTCACTCAAGCTAGCGTTATGAAAATGATGAAATTTGAGAGGTGTCAAGCAGATCTTGACCTCTTTTTGGGGAAGTTAGTTAATGATTTGGGAAAGCAGAGAAAGGGAATTAGTTATACCTCTTTTGAGCTTCTCACACGGAATTTCTTGCTGATAGTGTCCTGAATGAGATGACACCTGAAAGTCTGGAATTGATCAGCAATTAGGATTCAGCAACCTTAGCACTGCCTACCCAGCCTACTTACTTAGCATTTTTTCTTCTTTTGATTTGGGTGCACTTAGACTTGCAAACCCATCATTCATTTTTCTTTTGATGCTTTCCTATCTACAAACTACCCTTATTTCTTCCAAGGGCCCAAATTAAGCTGTTGGGATCCTCTGCTTCTCTACCTATCTAAGAATCTGCCAAGATTAAACCATTTGGACAGATTTACATTCTCTACATTCTAAAACAGGAAATTTAAACCTAGGGAGACCAAGATTAAACTGTTTGGACCTCCCTTTAACTGAAAACATTGGCGATACCGGGATAACTTTACAAAATTTGGAAGGCAATTGAATGAACTTGAAGTAGCCTTCATCGTTTGGAGACTGTTTAAGCAAATATGGAGCATTGCAGCAAGAAAAGTACAACATATTTGGCCTGTAAAATGTCAATCATGAAATATGAATACCCTGCTACAGCAGGAAGCTAACAGTGGCTCCACTTGGGGATGGCTTCTCCTTGCGAGAAGTCAAGAACAACAGGTCAGAACGCCTTGGTCTTTAGTTGTTGTTGTCTTCTGCAAAATTGTTTTCTCTGGTTGCCTTATTCCTCCTACCTACCTACCCTAACCAGCACTTACTTTGCCGTTAGGTGAGATCAAACAACCAGTGCAACCACTTAAGCAACTGAGAGATAAGATGAACTTGCTGACTGATGGTCTCTGGGCGTACAAGCATCATTCGGGTATATGCCCTCATAGTGAAAATTGTGGCATATAACGGTTGTTGTTGATGAATCTGGCCTTCACTGAGACAACATGCTAAATAACTCGGATTAAGCAGAAGTTCCATGTATTCTGCAATAGGATCAATAAAGTCATTATGTGAGAGAACTTCTTCTGGGTCTTCTTGATCAGATGGAGCGGCTGCATCCTCGGTGGTAAGCCTGGCAGCTAACCCTTCTGTCTCTGCCTTGACAATAGAATCATGCAGAATTTGTAAGTCAGCAGATAGCAGTATTTCCCCCTAAGTTGGGGACGGGAGACTCCGGCATGATTCTGGGTCTTCTTGGTCAGATGGAGTATTTGCATCTTTGGTAATGAGCCTAGCAGCTAGTCCTTCTGTCTTTGCCTTGAAAATAGAATCATACAGAGTCTGCAAGTCGGCAGGTAATAGTGTTTCCTCCTGAGTTGGAGAAGGGAGACTTCGGCATGATTCTAGGTCTTCTCGGTCAGATGGAGTAGTTGCATCTTTGGTAATGAACCTAGCATCTAGTCCTTCTGTCTTTTCCTTGAAACCTAGATCATACTCAAACTGTAATTCAGGAGACAACACTATTTCCCTGTGGACCGGGGGAGGAAGATTTTGGTAAAACTCCCTAGGGTCGCGGAAATTATACGATTGTATCTGACCTTCCAAGTGTTCAATTTCATTCTCATATTTTTCATAAACTAACTCAAGGAAAAGTTTATTCTAGCCGCCTAGTATTTTTGACAATACTGCTCTGAAAATTTCTTCATTAAGCTCAAACTCTGATAAAATTTTTCTGCATTCATCTAAAGCTTCATCAAATGGGAGATCCTCCCAGGGCTCGGTCATTCTCTCTCACTGTTAATACTTGGAAACATGGAGTACTTGGCTGTAAAATTGGTTCGTTCCTCAGTGGAGCCTTTGATTGAAATTGAAGTGGAGTCGCCAGGTGGATGCTTGGACTTTGAAGTGCCTAATCTCTGTCCACCATCAAAGACCAGGACTAAGCGTGACAAACTCTGAAGAACATGAGCACTTTCTCCAGTGGGGTTTACAAAAATGAACAAAGCGCTTGAATCCCCATTGGAGTACACAGGTACAGGTCGACCGAGGCTTTTACAAGTCGGTTTCTTCCTCTGTAGAGCTGCAGACTGGTTTTATTAAATTATCCGAGGAGTTCCCCAGCGGAGTCGCCATTATGTTATCACTGAGGTTGTCCCTAGGCTCCTAATAGGGATACGACCAAGGTAACCACAAACCAATCTTTGGATTGCAGGTTCTAGCCCACCTGCAATCGGAGAGGGCTCTCTCCTTATGATTCAACTTTTGTTGATGATTTTAGGCTAGCTTTCTGGCTTCAAGGGAGTGTTGATTGTGATTGGATGGAAGGTAGGATTCTCGAACAAAGAGGCAAGGTAAAGTGTGATAAGTTTCGAACCATTGGGCATGGAGTCACAGATTGCGGCTTGCGAACGTTTTCTTGGTCACAAGGGGATACAGAGCGGGATAGCCACTCAGGATACAATTATCGGCCTATTGAAAGTATGGAATGAACATCAGGGATGAAAGGCAAAGGAGAATCATTTCATCATGCTGAAAAAGAGGAGAAATGGATGAATGGGATCCAGGAGCAGTCAAGAATTCCTAAACATGCACTCATATGTGAAAGAAACAACGTAAACAAGATCATTTAAGTATACATGCTCATAACTATTTTTGAAGAAAACATCGAGAAATGCAGAAATTGAACTTAAGGTGTAATGAAACAAATCTTAAGCTATTCTTTTTTCTTGCAATTTGGAAGGCGGAACGGTGGTAAAAAACATAAAAGTAAATAGAGGAGAGAAACACTTATTGAATCATGTAGAAGCACAGGAATTCCGATCATTCCTTGGCCAAGAGAAGACATCAATTAGTTTCGCAATCCATGCTTTCAGCAATCATTGATTATGGAAATTATGACAGTTACAGTGCGAGTCTCTGCTCGGAGAAAATGCTGGAAAGAAGACTGACCAGCTACTACTACCAACCAACCAACCCCTCACAACATTGTTTAGGTTGGTATTTATAAGCAAAAATATCGGAAAGACATCATTACAACCGACCTAAACAGGTCTGCTAGAAAACTCTTCAGAAATCTAAGTGTCGCTGGAATTAAATGCAAGTAAATCTTTTTGGCTGCGCTAGGGGTAGCTGAATCAGAAAAGGTGACAATGTGGCCCTTGGGGGCTAGATGCGGTGCTGCTAGAATGATTGTGCTTTGGGAATTGCAGTTTTGCTCTGGTGTGAGTTGAATGCGCAATAATTATGATTTGAGAGCTTCAAGTGGCTTCACCCTCTTTCTATGAATCTGCCAGAAGATATTAAATGTTCTCCTGCTTCGGGCCGCTGCTCAAGATCTTCACTGATACTCTTTGCCGCTACATTGATGGCTTCCGTCGTCGACTGATACTCTTTGACATGCTTGATGCCTGATGATTTGATCTGATACTCTTTAAACTCTGTCATTGATCTGCTGCTGTCTTTAAACCGGATCATTTTGGCACGATCGGGCGATTTTCGGGCTTTTCGGCGCACAAGGGGCTAAGAAATCAAAAGATTCCCCAAAGATTACTCGAAACGGCCTATTTCAAGTAGTGATGCGCGATTAGCGCAAAGCGCTAATCGCGCATCGAAAACTGCCTCTGTTTCTTGTTCTGGAGCTCCGAAGTGCGATTTTTCTTCCTACGCGAAGTTTCGGCTTTCTGGGTGCTGATGTCAGCGTGACGTTGGCTGTACGGAGGATGCGTCAGCTGTGGTGGGTCCCTGGTACAAAATGACATGGTGAGGTGCTGATGTTGGGGAAATGCGATGAATTAGCTCCGATGCGATCGCAATGTCGCATCGGCGGGGAACGGAGGGTGCTGATGTTGGGCATTTGGTGCTTGCGACCGTCGACCGCCGATATCGCGATATCGCGTCGGGTGGTTCCGTATGGGTTATAAATTGCATGGAGGGGAAATTGCGATCTTGCGATGCGATCTGGCTTTTAAGGTTCTGCGGAGTGTAAGGTTTTGGGCGGAAAGAGCAAGTAGGTGGGTTCTAAGGGCATTTTGATGTTTCAGAAGGGGTCTGATTACCTGAGAGGGATTTTATACTCTGGAAGGAGTCTATCATATGGGGAGATGTTTTGGAGGTTAAGGGTTCTTGCTTAGTTTCAGGTAAACAGAGCAATTCCCGGGGGTACTTATGGTTATTTTTCAACCAGGGGGAGGGATATTACGTAGGGGAAAATTACTTAATATTAGTAGGGGGAACGGGAAGAAATAGGGAGCTAAATAATAATGTTAGTGGTTAATATGGAGGTGGTAAGAAAGCGCTAAGTTCAGGAGAGCTTAGGCTGCTACAAGGGGGTAGGACCATTCTTTCGGGAAAGTATGGAACAACTTTGAGTGAAGCAGATCTTCACTCAAGCTAGCGTTATGAAAATGATGAAATTTGAGAGGTGTCAAGCAGATATTGACCTCTTTTTGGGGAAGTTAGTTAATGATTTGGGAAAGCAGAGAAAGGGAATTAGTTATACCTCTTTTGAGCTTCTCACACGGAATTTCTTGCTGATAGTGTCCTGAATGAGATGACACCTGAAAGTCTGGAACTGATCAGCAATTAGGATTCAGCAACCTCAGCATTGCCTACCCAACCTACTTACCTAGCATTTTTTCTTCTTTTGATTTGGGTGCACTTAGACTTGCAAACCCATCATTCATTTTTCTTTTGATGCTTTCCTGTCTACAAACTACCCTTATTTCTTCCAAGGGCCCAAATTAAGATGTTGGGCTCCTCTGCTTCTCTACCTATCTAAGAATCTGCCAAGATTAAACTGTTTGGACAAATTTACATTCTCTACATTCTAAAATAGGAAATTTAAACCTAGGGAGACCAAGATTAAACTGTTTGGACCTCCCTTTAACTGAAAACATTGGCTATACCGGGATAACTTTACAAAATTTGGAAGGCAATTGAATGAACTTGAAGTAGCCTTCATCGTTTGGACACTGTTTAAGAAAATATGGAGCATTGCAGCAAGCAAAGTACGACATATTTGTCCTGTAAAATGTCAATCATGAAATATGAATACCCCGCTGCAGTAGGAAGCTAACATATCCTATGTAAGCATACATACCTCTTCTTTCCTTTTGGTCATCCAGACTTCCTATAGCAGCTTCATTTGAACGAAATAAATTTATCCTGCTTTCATGTTATGTCATCATACCATCATCCCTTGAATCCCACGAGTTGGAATTCCTAATGAAACTCTTGCCTTCCTTTTATATCAGTGAATCCTTTGATGAGGATTCCATCAAAGAAACTTGAGGATCTTTCATATCATCACCCATCATATGTTTCCTTATTGACTATGGTATGATGATCCCAGACGATGATGACCTCTACTTCTTTCTATAAGTATCACTTGAGATTTCAATGAGGTTGCCAAGAGCTCCCATTGTTTGTCAGTAATAGAACTTGTTCCAGATATCCTTTATGCTTCCCATGTCAAGAGCTCTTACTTCCAATGCTTCTATCATGATGCTATTTTCTAATCTGATGCACCCTATCTTATTTACATTTATTCCTATCTATAAATTTGAAGTAGAAAGTACATTCTTAGTGAAGAACATCATATTAGTCATAGTAAAGATATTTTTGCTTCTTCCTTCTTAAGCTTCTTTGTCTCATGTTCTTTCACTTCCTCAGTAATATGGGCTTCTTCCACGTCCCTCTTGAATTTTGGACAATCTCTTCTATGGTGACCAAATTCTGACAACCATAGCATCTTTCCTTAGCCATGTTATTCTTTTTCATTGGAGGGCCAAACTTTCCAAATTTCCCCTCTCTTCTTGTCATTGATTGATCCCTTTTATCTGATATTTTTGTTACTTTATTTCTTCAACCTGTCTTCTTCTGCCTTGCAAAAATACCGTGATTTGATGAATGGGATAGCTTCCTCTTCCCTATTAGATATGAGGTTACCTTGTTCATCAGTCAATGCATTTAGAATAATGGAGATCATTTCGTTATCAAATATCATCTCTCCTAGATCCTGCAATTGACCCTTTATTTGAGATTCTTTTGAAAGACATTACTATATCCCTTCATCCTTTGAAACCTTCAGTTTATATAGATCATATCTAAGTGATATGATATTTTCTATTGTACTCTTAGAGAAAAGTTCTACCATCTTATCATATATTTCTTTAGATGTCTCCAACTCGACAACATAGAAAATGATAGGATCTTTGATAGATTCCTTAAGAATATTTTAAGCCTTGAGCTCCCTTTCCATGTAATCAGATAATTCTTGTTATTCGGATGGATTGAAGACCTTTCAGTGGACATGATAAATGACTTCAATTACTTCGAGGACGATGTATATCCTTCTTATCCATGCAAGGAAGTTTGATATCCCAACCAACTTATGGTTCTCCTTAGAACATAAAGTCATTTTTATTAGATTAGATTATAAAAGTACTTAGTTGTGAAGATAGAATCTTCAACTTGATGATGAACTTGCTGCTTTAGATGATTCCTTCAAGAAGGTTCTTACTTTGGTGAGGGAAGATTGCCTTGTTTGGGATGATCCTTTTCAAATGAGATCCTTGCTTCAATATAGAGAAGATTACCTTTTGATCTAATCTTCCTTAGATTTAAAGAGCTTCCACTTATTTGGTGATGTATGATTGATGATCTCTGGAGTTCTTCTAGGGTTTCAGTCTTACTTCTTTCTTCCTTCTTGAAGATAATTTCAAGATTCTTGTTAGAGTATATTTCTTTGATCTAGGGTTTTGGTAGGTCTTGATTTCTTACTTGGTGTTATTCAACTTTTTTTTATCCTTCTTTTAAGCTCGATCCTTGTGTGTTTACTTGCTTGAATTCCCCCTCTTGACTTCAACACCTAAGCTCTGATACCATGTTGAGAAATCTATGGCATAAGTGGTTAAAAGATTTCTTTGCTTGATAATTTCTTGTGATATACTTTTACTTCTTAGCTTATAATATTCTATTCATTATGTTATTATTGTGCTCTCTTCATCAAGAAAATTACCAATATGCACAATAAAAGACAAGTGACACAATATGTAGGGTTCTTAGCCAGGGCCAAAACCTCTCACCTCTTGAGAGGAAAACCTGATCAAAATTCTTCTTCTAGATCTTCAATTGATGAGTACCAAGACCATGACACAGACCATTGACTCTAGTATCCTCCCAATAACCTTGTCACTAAGCTTGATGCTCTGCCTCTTCTCTTTTTCAACTTTCCTCTTGATCTTGAACTGCCCTCCTCAACTCCTTCTAGAGAAAATCAGTCTCTATCCTTCACACTACTCCTTCTTGGCTTCCTTAGAGAATCTCAGTCTCTAGGCTTTCACTAGTCTCCTCTAGAGAAACTCGGTCTCTATATCTCTAACTCAATCACCTAGAAGAATCCTTTCTTTGCTGCCTGAGAAGAAAACTCTCCTTCGCTTGCCCAGAAGAAACTTATCCTTCCCTTGCCCAGAAGAATACCTTCTTCACTTCCCTAGAAGAATACCTCCTTTACCAATCTAGAAGAACCCTTCTTCACTGATCCAGAAGAATCCTTATTTGCTTCCCCAGAAGAATCTCTTTCGTTGCCCAAAAGAAACCTTTTTCGCACTTCTCTTCGTAGCCTCTTTCTTAACACTTCTCTTGATCAAATGCAAGTCAAGTTGCTTGCTTTCAAGTGAGGCCAAGTAGGATTTATATACACCTCATCTCATGTCCTTTAGGTTGACATATTCACTATAGGCTAGGCCAAATTCTTCTAGCATGTTCATCCATAGTTGTAGACCGACTTGAAGAGGATAAGTGATAAGTTCTTAGAGAATACTATACATAGACAAGATTGACCTTTTGAAAAGTGTAATATGACTTCATTACATGAAAATGACTCTATTATTTTATGACTAGATGAAAAATAAATACTAAAGACTCTTAATGGGAGTCTTGACTCAAAAATAAAATCTCTGGCTCATGAAACCCATGAAGCAAGTCAATATAATAATTTTATTTTTCTTCTTTACATCTCATTACATAAAATCATAATTACATGTCATTATGAAGAGCGAACCTAGTTACACTTTTTAACACTTAGAAAACATGATGACACAACAACATAGATCATCCATGACACATAAACCACACATTTACCTCAGTGCAACAACTTCACAACAAATTACGACAAGAGAGACACCAAAATTACACTTTGCGACGACCGTGACGACACTTGTGCGACAGTGCTTAAAACTTTGGAAATGAGTACAAAAAATGTTTACATGGTTAGATAAACTCATTTACACAAGATTAAACCCTTGAAACCACCGAAGCAAGCTTATATACATCATGTGACACTTAACATGCGAGAAGATGACATTTTTATTTTCTCACAAAAGGGACCAAAATACCTAAAGAAAACACATGGAATGGATTTCAATGTTGGGACCACAATATACAAGACCAAAGTAGGCTTCAAAATTTACTGCAGGAAATTTTTTTAGAGGGTGTTGTAGCAGCAACAACAGGCTCTTACCTCCAATTGGCCCATGATGTAATGGTGCCACAACATCCTGTGTTGAATCATCCGGTGTACCGTGCAAGTTTCCCTTGTTGAACTTACATGATTTTGGCCTTAGGGATGAGCCATCGAATGGGCTCCACTTCAACCAATAGGAAGGCTCTCACCTCCTAGCTATGAGCCCAGCTGGCTCATTTCCCAGTTGTCCCTGTCACACTTTTGCGAGGCCAAAAAAAACTCCTGGGGTGTGACCTCTAGGCTACGTCACCCTGCCATTACCCAATCACAATAAGGAAAGATTTGAGCACCCAATCAGGATCTTCCACAACTGGGTATATATAGGACCAAGTGCACAAGCTTATCCAATTAATCTATAAGTTTAAATCCCCACCTAGCTCTGCCGCAATGTTGCTCTGTGAAACTTATCCATTCCAACATGGGTTTACTTATGGCTCGGTTGCAAAGGATTTGAAATCATCTGGATCTATGTTTGTGCTCCACCATGGCCACTATGACTTATTAAAGAACTTACCCATGCTACCCCTCCTAAGCTGACGCTATAACCATTCTTCCCCAGGTCAATGGGATTCATGAGCCACCATGAAGGCCACACGAAGATTGGCATTCTTTGAAGGGATGGGGAAATCCTTCAGAGGGATCAAATATAAGCATGCATCCTATGGGTGGGCACTTAATGGTGAAGTTACTGACCTTCAAGCATTCCCCGCTTAGGGATAGGTAATTCCACTAATGGCAGCACTAGTGGCATTTTCGCCATTCCCAGCCAAGGACTTGCAGTGAACTTATGAAGTGCCTCCACCTCTCATGCTACACACTAGGAGCACCATGCTTCAAAGCAACCCTACAAACAACTCTATGGAACCATTCAGGGGCTTCAAGGGAATTTTCCTATTATTTGTGACACACTAAATGTCCCTTATGGACGAGATACTACACCTCGAACACCATGGCTACCCTTAGCCATATAGGAAATAAGTAGCCCATAGTAGCCACACCCTCCCAAATCTGAGATGCTACTCAGAATGCACACAACTCCTTTGGACTAAATCCAGGTCGATGAGTAATGTAGCCCCATAATAGGGCATTTATCTCAACAGGCTAAAGGGCCCCTTATGTAAGATCACATGTTATTAAAGTTAAGAGAGGAGGTAACCCTTGGCATCAACACATTTCCATATAAATTGTAGCACAAGTTGTATCCAACTTATGCACACAAAACCTATCACAACAGGTTATTTTCATTGTAATCAATTGAAAAAAATGAAAGGGGTTCTTATGTTGATCATTCCATAGTCTGGTTTAGGTCCTTATGGACCCTTTCAATGCTTTTAACATTTCATAGTATATTAATCATTCATGTGGATGAAAAAAGCAAAATCTATGTCCATTACGTTTACATACACCATTTAAACCCACAAATGCAACCACGTGTTCATTATATTTATAAGCACCATTTCAATCTAGAAATTCACTCACATGTTCATTACATTTAAAAAATTCATTTCAGTCTAGAAATGAAAACACATGTTCATGAGCATTGCAAATACATAATAACACTTATCTTGTAAAATTTCATGGCAACTGAGTCTGGGACAAGGACCCTCCACCCAACCATTTACTGTTGCAACCAAGCTCGCTTGCAGTTGTCACCCCCAAGCCAGATTCCAGAGACTGATGGGCTTGCACAAAGGGATGAAAACACCAACAACTAGCTAAAACAAGGAATCAAGAGGACCTCCTTCCTCCACCCACCAACCACTCAACAGTCAAATAATGCACAGGGAATCCAGAGGCCAGCTGCCTCTGCTCATGATTGTCAAGGGAATCAAGAGAAGCAATTCTTCACCCAAGAGTGTCAAGGGAATCCAAAGAAAAAAGTCTCCAACTCAATCCAACATAGTGGTTCCACCGACTTTGGGGAATCCAAAACCCACTATAAGATCAACAAGAAGAAAGGCTTCAAAGGCCCTCCCTCCAGGAATCTGTTGACGGTGCTTGACCGACCAAAATGTCAAGGGGATCTCTCTGGTAAGAAGTCCCAATTAGACCTTAGACCATTTGGTGTAGGAGTCCCAGCAGTGGGTCGTAAGGTAATGCCTTGACTACGATATCGCACAGAGGTAAGTAGAATAACTCTGTCAGCAGCAAGGGTGTGACTGATGTAGTGAGTCAAGGAAGGTGTATGAGAGGTTCCAACACTTCGAAAGGGGAAGGAGGTGAAGGTGAGTTCCAGGTTGAAAGGGATCAGTCCCAACTCAGCTAGGAACACACAACACAAAGGACATGCACATCTTCCGATAGAGCAGTCCACTCAGATGCGACAGTCACATCATACAAGGTAATATAACATGTACAACACTCACAGATCAATCCAAGACGAGTGTGACGATTGTTATAGCAAGGTTCAAGTGAAAGGTCCATCTGATGTACGACAGAGTAGTTGACACGGACGATGACAACGTTAACAACATATGCAACACATTAACAACAAGATTCATATAATTGCATGTGAATCAGTTCACACACAAGTACGTAAGTTAAACAACACATATCATTAAAGAAACTGGAGAAGTCCAACTATAATAACAAAATATGCATGAAAATGTGTTGGCTCATATTATATAAAGACGTGTAAGTCACAATCATACAATACATCCATGTAAATCTGCTAGCCCCAACAGTGGAACGTTATAGCCACATTTGCTTGCTCCTCCAAAGAGATGTACTAGTTTCGTCCACTGGAGAAGCCAAGGCAGTTAAAATACTATCCAAGCCTTCTTCAAAATAATCTTAGTAGAAGCTTGGCTGACCAAAATCCTACACAATGAGTTATGAGGGATTATTTATTGCAAAGGGTGGGGTGACCCTTGACATTCCCCTTTGTGACCATTCAACTACTGTCATGACTCTTCACCTACTCTATGACTGCTACGTCCACTCTTGACACTTGACTTACACTTGACATGACTCAACATTACAATGCACATGTACCCATGTGAACAATGGCTTGAACAAGCCAAACTAGACATCATTTGGACTTAGATAACCATAGAAGTCCAACTACTCGACATCCTCATGTTGATCAACAGTGACATACTGATGCCAAGATTGGTAGTCCTTGAGAGTGTCTGTGTGTTCTACTGTGACATCCGTCTGAAACCTGAACCTTGCCTCCATAGCATCTGGGTACACTACTCAGGCTCCTCTATCCAACTCATCTGTGAGCATGCGCATCATTGTCTTAGTGTGACTGGACCAACAATGTACTTGCGCATTATGTTTGCACTGATAGGCAAGTCTGGGCTAGTGGCGGTGTGCATCAACTTGTTGAAGTACGAGTCAAGCTCCTGTTGGATCTGCTTCTTGGTCTTCACCTGGGTGAGGGTCCCAAGTGATGGGATCGCATGAGTGTGCACTATAACCTCCATGCTTTTGAATACTTGTGCATGGGAAGCCTATATGCGAGTGATGAGTTTTGGTAGGTCTTCATAGTTTTGAATATGACTCCGGATACGTGCTTGTAGTTCGATCGCATTTTCCTTCATCATATTTGGCAAGTGAAGCGGGGCTCCCTTGTACTTCATCGTCCATGTTTGCATGTTATCAACAACAGTATGTATGTTCTTCAATATGGGTACTCTTCTTGCACATCGTTGCTGCCATCCGTGGAAATGAATGACTACTTGATACACTGTACCAAACTTGGAGTATAATGATAACATAACTATGTCCAAGGACAATACTTCATCTGGTGTTTCCTTCTTCAGTTTAGCTCGAGCAAAAATTGTCACCAATTCTCCTCCTTGTTTAGCAACCTGTAGTTCCTTCACCATTCGCTCATTCTCAGCTATGAGAAAATGAACACTAGAGCTAGTGGCTTTGGTGTACACCCTAGTTGCATTGGCCAACATAGTTGGATGCTTGTGCACATTAGTCAACGTCATTTGCTCTTCAAATTACACAGGGTATGTTTGGTCCTCCATAATCAGTACTCTCTAAGACTTCACAAATCTGTGATGAGATTCGTCAAAGGAGATGTTGTGCATCTTTGCTTTTGGTTGAACACCAAGGATCTCAGTACCTCCTTGGTCATTCAATACTTTCTCATCATCTGGATGCAATGAAGTAGGTGAGTCAACCTCTCTTTGGTGAGGCATGATGTTAGTGTCCTATTCCAACTCCTACTGCTCCATGTCTGCACCCAATTATTCAAGAGCCTATTCTATCTCATGAGAAAAGTCTTGCCCCTGCGAGAGTTCACCCTGTTTGCCTAATGCTAACTGTTTAGAAGAATCAACTACTTGTACAGGCGCTGCTTCGTCTGTATGCACATGATGCACCCCCTTCTGAATCTGCTATTTTTGCACTTCCTTCTCCTATTGGTGCAACTCTTGTTCTTTCTAGAGTTTCTCCCTCAGCTCATGCAACTCTTTTTATGCTTCTTCCATTCTCTTGTTATCTCTCTTCCTTTGTGCGATTTGCTTGTCGCGCTGCTGCCTCTTCTGTTGAATAGCCATAGCTACTTGTTCTACAAGTGGATCTGGTCAAAACTTGCAGCTTTTCTCCTCCTCCATGCAGCCGAGAATCTTCCTCTTTGCTTCGTTGAGTATAGGCATGCTTGGCTCTGTTGCCTTTGTTGATGCTGCTACTACTGTTGGTGCTCTCTGTGGTGTTGCTTCATGCTGCTTTGCTAACCACTCTATGGTGAAGCTGACCCGTTCATTGGGTCTGGAGGAATTGTAACAGTTTCTCCATGAGTCCTCTTCAGCCCAATGAAATGCCCCATGGATCCAATTGAACTGAAATCTCATGCAGTGATCCTTCACAATGAATTGTGGGTAATACGGGTTGAAGCTTCGGAGGTCGAATGAGTACTTCTTCATCTGTTCAGCTTTGACATCCACTTTCTTGATGCTCCAGATCTCATATAACCCAATCCACAATGGAAGAGTGGCCAAACGTGCCTTCTTCTTCCACTGCAACCTAGCTGTTAATCCTGTTGAGATATGATACACTACTTCCTGCATGATAAGCATGACCAAAGAAAATTTTGGCAGAACATGTGGAGGCTTCTCCGCACTGAACACTCGGATGAATGTGCTAGCTAGTGAGGCATACCAATCTGCAATGCCTAACAATGCCTTCATCGCTTCTTCTGACATGCAGGGTGGATCCTGTTTGAATATCAACCTGTACACTGGGGTGACAAGATGGTCAAACAACCATATGATCACTCCTATGAAGCTGCACTCTGACAAGAACTTGAAATACATGCTCACAACAGTCTCTGCCGGTGACCATGCCCACTCTAAGCTCGGGAAATCATGTCGGGCACAAACTGCATCTAGAATGTAGGTGGACATGTAAATCTCTGCATGCATGCCTTCGGGTGACTGTAGAGCCTTCGTGACTTGCTCCTTCAGCTGATGAGCTAGTATGCTGGACGATTTGCATGGTCTTCCTTCTCTAGCCAGTTGGTCCAGCGCGACCACCCAACTCTGAGGGAAGGTCTCAGTGCTTTCTTGGCCACTAAGTCAACATGCGAATATGACCAACTATTGGTATGCTGATCCGGACTTAAACAGGAACACAACAAATTACATAGATAACCATAAACACAAAGATGTAGTGGAAATAATACTTCATTTCATTAATGGAAAATACTGAAATATGCTTACAAATAGAGTTGGAAATAAACCAGCTAGGGCGATGGTAGCTTATCTGTGAGAAGAGATGTGTCGGCTACATGCCTCTGAACTGTGTTACAATGAGGCTTGAAGGCCTATTTATTGTTGAGAAACAATGGAAAAACCCTTCACATCCCAAAACCTAACCCTAGAAGATGAAAACGCCAAATTGTGGGCCCCGTTTGGGTAAATTGGTACATCAATTTCCCGGGGTCGTAACTTTGGCATACGATCTCCGTTTGACGCGTATAATACCTCGTTAGAAAGATCTATCTGAGAAATACCATTTTGGGAAGGGCAACATCGGTCCATAGACCCATATTGCCCCCAAATTTCCCAAAAAACGTCATTTAGGGCCTCAAAACAGATCCAGAAGTTCAGGACCCGAAAAACTGCTAAAAATAGTAAGTTGTGCTACAATTAAGGAAACTTAAAATGCTAAGAGAAACAATGGTGGGGGTCCAAATGGGATAGGTGGGTGGCCACCAACATCCACCTAGATCATTCCCCCCCCTTAGGAAGCAATGGTCCCCATTGCGTTGAGTTCCTCCCTGAGATGAGGAAGCTTCTGTTGAGCTGGGTCTCTGGTGAGTTGTTCTGTAATCTCTGATGTGTCCAGAAATGATGGGAAGCATGGTTGACGACGGTCCACATTGAACACTCGGTGCAAGCGAAGGAATGGAGGAATTTTGTGCTTCAAAGCATTGTTTCCTGTAGCCTTGGTACTGGTGTAAGGACCATGTCAGAGTGGTCTCAGTTTCTGATGGGTTCTGGTAAGGCGTTCTCTCTCCAGATGCATCCAAACTTTGTCGCCCACCTAAAACTTGTGTGGTACCCCTGTGGGTGAGGAGAAGTTGTTCCTGTGTTCTGTCATGACCGTATCCCTTTGCTGTTGCTGCTGCTTGGAGGAACCCTTTGCAGGGGTCATGGATGTAGCAACAATCTTCCCCTTGCTTTGGGAGTGAACCAGACAGAAAATAAATTTTGTAGCCTGTGATATGAGCTAGCTACCCTTTTTGGCAGTGATCAAAGAGGTGGCAGTAGGTGGGGCTAAGTCTGGTATCCTGTATAATGAATTATCCAAAGAAATAATGACAGCGCGAGGCCTTGACTCATACACAACATGTCGCCTCCACAAGTATGGCTGGCCTAATAATACATCACAAACATCTAGAGGTGTAACATCACACAATACCTCGTCTGTGAAGGGCTTGATGCTGTAGGGAAGGCGACACTGTTGACGAACTTTGAGATCTCGTCCTTCATGAAGCCACCTGATACTGTACAGCTGCGGGTATGGTGTAGTCGGTAGGCCCAACCGCTTCACAACCTCAGCTGAAATGAGGTTCTTTTGGCTGCCACTGTCAACAATGAATTGCAACGGCGAACCCTTCACCCACATCTGTGAGTGGAAAAGGCACTCCCCTTCCTCTGGATTTTCGTGCTCATTTTTCTGGATCTTGGCGGTGGCAACAGTGGCACTGGGATCCGCATCAATGATTTTCTTCCCTTTTCCATTCCCCTTGTCGGGTTCTGGCTCAGGGTCAGAACATGCATCTGATTCAGAAGCCTTCAACTCGG